>BOPN01000297.1:468805-471305 GCA_017312705.2 Penaeus japonicus | reverse complement strand
TGACGTCATTGTGTTTTGTGACGTTAGTGTGTTTTGTGACGTCATTGTGTTTTGTGACGTCATTGTGATTTGTGACGTCATTGTGTTTTGTGACGTCACTGTGTTTTGTGACGTTACTGTCTCTTGTGACGTCACTGTCTCTTGGGACGTCACTGTCTCTTGTGACGTTTTGATGACGTCATTTGTTGAGTTGTCGTCGGTGTGGTTTGGCTCGTTTTGTTGTTTTGTTGTTTGTTCTTCGTAAGGGGTGTTTTTATTTTTTATTTTTTTTTAGGTACTGTTCCTTGGTCGTTGCTGAACTTCCGATTTTTTTAAATTTAATATAATATTGTTTTTCATGTATTTTTCGTTATCATCTTTTGTTTACCATATATTTACGTTTACATATATCTATTTCCTGGACAGTGGCTTTTCAAACAGAACCTTCTATGCATTTTTTGCAACGGAAAAACGGTATCCTTTGTTTAATAAAGGCCATCAAATAGTTTATTAAATTAAGTGACTGATATTGCAAAATAATTTAATCGGTATTGTGTTATTTATTTATCCATTATCACAAAATTTTCATTCATTTTTTTTTAAATTCTAGATCCATGTTTACCTAATTATATATATACTTTTTTGCATATATATATATATATATATATATATATATATATATATATATATATATATATATATATATATATATATATATATATATATATATATATATAGTATATCAGCACACAGATAATGATAATAATACAATGACACTACTACTAATAATATAACCCAGCCCCCCCCCCTTCCTTTCCCCCGCCAAGAAAAAAGTCTAAAATCCTCCCCCACCCTCCCATAATACCCCCTACCCCCTACCCCCACCCACTCATAACCCCTTCCCCCTCCCCCCATTCCCTCATCGTTACCCAATTCTCACCGTAGCCACCGGATTGTGATCACCAAAGCCCTGACCTATAATGACCTTCGCTCGTCCCTTAATGACAGAAGACCTGTCGCCATTCACTAAACTCGAGTTAAGAAAGGGAGGGGAGGGGAAGGGGGGGAGGGGGAGGGAGGGGACTGTTGGCAACTAGTCCGAAACTTTCGAACGGAATTAATATCAGCTTTAAAACGATCCGCGTGTCGGACTCCATTGTCTGTGTACCTGAGGCTGTCTGGATTTTTTTTTTTCTTTTTTTTCTTTTTTCTCTAAGTGTTTATCTTTTGTTTTTGGGTTTGTTTTGTTTTGTTTTATTGTTGTCTTTCTTTCTCTCGTTTCTATGTCGTTTTTTTCTTATTATTTTTGTTCTTTTTCCTTTCTTGAGATGATATAACTACCGATGTGCAGGTACGCCATTTCTGAATTCAGTTTTATAACTTTATTTTTTTTCATTTTTTTTTTTTTTTTTTTGACCAGGATTAATCTCGGCCTCTATCTCTTCCCCCCCCCCCTTTCCCCCTTCCTCACCTCCCCCTACCCCCCCAAAAAAAAAAAAAAATCTGCATAAAAAAATATCCTTTGTTATTAACGGATTATTTTCCTCCACCTGGAGTGCTTTCCGTAACTGCAGTCTTCTGATTAACAACGGGATTGCAAATCAATGTGATTATGTTTCATATGCGTGCGATTCGCCAATGCTCTACGCGAATGGGAAGAGAGAGAGAGAGAGAGAGAGAATAGATAGAGGAATATGAAAGAGAAAAGAAATGAAAACAATCAGAGAGAGAGAGGGTGAAAAAAAGTAAAATACAAAAAGGAAAAACAAAAAAGAAATGAAAACAATGTGAGAAAGAGAGAGAGAGGATGAAAAAAGAAAAGTAAAATACAAAAAAAGGAAAAACAAAAAACGAGAGACAACAAATTAAAAATTCAGTCACCAAGAATAATCTGGAGTTCAGAGCTTAAAGTATTTATAAGTTCGTTAATACCTGCAAACACTACCTTTTCCCTCGCCGTGTAAATAAACGTATTGACACAACTTTGTTTGGCGCTGCTCTCTCTCTCTTCTCTTTCTCTCTCTCTTTCTCTCTCTCTCTCTCTCTCTCTCTCTCTCTCTCTCTCTCTCTCTCTCTCTCTCTCTCTCTCTCTCTCTCTCTCTCTCTCTCTCTCTCTCTGTCTCTCTCTCTCTCTCTCTTTCTCTCTGATCTATCTCTGTCTCTCTCTTTCTCTCTCTCTGATCTATCTCTGTCTCTCTCTCTCATTTCTCTTATCTCTCTCTCTCTCTATTTACCTATCTTTGTTTGTCTGTTTGCTCAGCTTTGTCTTTTCCTCTCCCCCCCTCTCTCTCACTCTTTCTCTGTCTGTCTGTTTGCTTGGCTCTCTCTCCCCCCCCCCCTCTCTCTCTCTCTCTGTCACTCATTCACTCTCTCTCTCTATGTCTGTTTGTATGCCTCTCTCTCTCTCTCTCTCTCTCTCTCTCTCTCTCTCTCTCTCTCTCTCTCTCTCTCTCTCTCTCTCTCTCTCTCTCTCTCTCTCTCTCTCTCTATCTCTATCTATCTATCTATCTATTTATCTATC
>BOPN01000297.1:453805-456305 GCA_017312705.2 Penaeus japonicus | reverse complement strand
CACACACACACACACACACACACACGCACACACACACACGCACACACACACACACACACACACACGCACACACACACACATATCATTCCCTTTACTCATGAAAACACATAAAACTATCTCTTTATCCTAAAAGAACACCCCCACGCATTTATCCTAATAGAACGACCTCCTCTCCCTCGCTCACATACCCTCAAAGATAGTTCCTCATCAACATGCATGCACGCGGCTCGAACAGGCATTTATAACCATGTTTACAAGATATCGAGGCCAAAGTGATTAATGGAGGCATTATCGAACATAATGCTTCGGCTTCCGCTAATTGCCGGCACCTCATTGATCATCGGAATACAACCGACCAGCGGCTTGGGTTGCCACTTCTTGCAATATTCGGAATTTTTATTTTTTATTTATTTATTTATTTTTTTTAAAATCTGTGTCGTTATTTTATTTTCTTTTTTCTTTATTGTTATCATTGTCGTTTTTGTTGTTGTGGTTATCGTTATTATTGTCGTTATTATTATTGTAATTATTATTGTTGTTATCATCGCTATTATTGTTATTATCATTATCATCATTATCATGACTATTTTCCTCCTCTTTCCCCTATCGTTATTTTCAATATCATTAATATCATCTTTATTATCATTCTCTTTATTTTTTTGTTGCTGTTCTTATTATTAATGTTTTATTATTGATGGTAATGTTATAATTATCATTATTAGTATCATTATAATTATCAATGTTATCATTATTATTATCATTATATTTTTATCCCCATTATTATTACTATTATCATTATCATCATTGGTATCGATATCATTATTATCATTATTATTGTTATTATCATTATTATCATAATTAGTGTTATTATATTATCATTATGATTACGATTGTTATTCGTGCTATTATCATCATTATTAGTATCATTATTGTAATCATCTTCATCATTTCATTGTCAATATTATTTTCACTATTTTCATCATCATTTTGGTTATCATCATAATTTTATCATTATTATCACTACCAGTATTAGTAGCAGTAGTAGTAATAGTAGTAGTATCACTATCATTAACATTGATATATATTTTTCGTAGAATCATTATCGCTTTGATTAGCCATTTTTCATCATTTTTGTGAATAAATTGTCTTCAATTTTTTTTCCGATTAACAAAACACACAAAAAAAAAAAAAAAAAAAAGACGATTGATAGCACTCATTCCAAAGGAGTAATTACACGAGCGAATGTAATAATCAACAGAATTATGATACTTAAAGTGAGTTATGAAAGTCTGTTTTGATGGGAGAATAAATGTATCTCTTTTTATACTAGGTACGGCGAAAACACACCTAGACGATGATTTATGAAACACACCCCCCCGAACGATAGGTTCCGAAAAGCGAAACCCCGTCGAGGAATAAATCAGTGCTCGATCACTCTATAATGAAATTAATGAGCTCCAGTGTTTCACGTAACGACATCAGATCCTTAATAAAGAGTTCCCCAAAGGCCTAGTCCTCATCATGGGCTTCACATCTGTCTGTTTGATATATGAATGTGTATATGTCGTTTTTCTTTTTTTTTTGGGGGGGTGTTTGGGTATATGGGGAAAAGGGGGGGCGGGTGGGGCAAGGGGAGGGTGTGGTTATTGCGCAAACATCTGTTCATGTGCGCTTCTTTTCTCTCTCTCTCTCTCTCTTTCTCTCTCTTTCTCTCTTTCTCTCTCTCTCTCTCTCTCTCTCTCTCTCTCTCTCTCTCTCTCTCTCTCTCTCTCTCTCTCTCTCCAACAACCCCTAATCCCCGTCCCTTTCCCGCTTCTTCTTTTTCTTCTTCTTCTTCTCCTTCTTCTTCTTTTCCCTTCGTTTCATATCGCTTCGCCCCCCCTACTCCCCAACCTTCCCTTATCCCATTCTCTGCGCTCCCCCCCCCCTTTCATATCATTCCCATCTCTTCCCCTTCCCCGCCCCACTATCTTCCCCTCCTCTCCTCCTTCCCCCCTATCCTCCTCTCCCCCTATTTCCCCTTCCTCCCCTTTTACCTCCTCTCCTCCCCCACCCAACCCAGTGATAAAATTTCAAATATTGTTACCAATCCAGTCTTTCAAAAAAAAAAGAAAAAAAAAAAAGAAGGAAGGTGGTGGTGGGGGAGAAGAGAGGGGGAGAGAGGGGAGGAAGGACGGATGGAGGACCCCCCCCCCCCAAAAAAAAAAAAAAAAAATAAAAATTAATGCACGCCTTCCTGATCTCATGGAGTGTTATAGAAGAGAAACTAATTTCACGGTGTCGGGGTAGATGTGTGCCGAACGGAGGGGAGTAGAGGGGAGGGAGGGAGGGAGGGAGAGAGGAAGGGAGGGGAGGGAGGGGTGAGGGGAAGGAGGGAGGGAGGATAGATGAGAAGGGGAGAAGGGGAGGCGATGGGTGAGGGGAATTGAAGGGAGGATAGATGAGAAGGGGAGAAGGAGAGGTGAGGGGAAATGAGGGGAGGGAAAAAGAGAGGGGGAGA
>BOPN01000297.1:438805-443805 GCA_017312705.2 Penaeus japonicus | reverse complement strand
CTCTCTTTCCTTCCCTCCCTCTCTCCCTCCTTCTCTCTCTCTCTCTCTCTCTCTCTCTCTCTCTCTCTCTCTCTCTCTCTCTCTCTCTCTCTCTCTCTCTCTCTCTCTCTCTCTCTCTCTCTCTCTCTCTCTCCCTCTCCCTCCCTTCCCCCTCCCTCCCTCCTTCCCTCCCTCCTCCCTCTCCCTCCCTCTCTCCCCTTCCCTCCCTCCCTCTCTCCCTCCTCACTCAGGAAGGAGAAAGGCTTAAGAGAAATGAGAAGGACGGAAGAAGCGGAAGGAAAAATTCCAGCCACAAGATATGATAATTAGACCACCTCTTCCGCTGGGGAGAAAGATGGCTGAGATTAAGTGTCTATGGCGGGCTGAGGGGAGCGAGGGGAGAGGAGTGAAGGAGGAGAAAAGAGGGGAAAGAGGGAAGGAGATTAGGATGGAGGGATGGAGAGGGAGGGATGGAGGGATGGAGGGATAGGGATGGAGGGAAGGAGGATGGAGGGATGGAGGGATGGAGTGGAGGATGGAGTGAAGGAGGAGAAAAGAGGGGAAAGAGGGGAGAAGATGGTGAATGGAGGGATGGAGGAGGGAGGGAAGGAGGGAAGGAGATGGAGGGATGGAGGGAAGGAGATAGAGGGATGGAGGGAAGAATGTGAGGATGGAGGGATGGAGGGAAGTAGATGGAGGGATGGAGATGGAGGATGGAGTGAAGGAGGAGAAAAGAGGGGAAAGAGGGAAGGAGATGGAGGGATGGAGATGGAGGATGGAGTGAAGGAGGAGAAAAGAGGGGAAAGAGGGAAGGAGATGGAGGGATGGAGATGGAGGATGGAGGGAAGGAGATGGAGGAGATGAGGATGAAGGGAAGGAGGGATGGAGGGAAGAAGATGGAGGATGGAGGGAAGGAGATGGAAGGATTGGGGGATAGGAGATGGAAGATGGAGGGATGGAGGGAAGAAGATGAGAATGGAGGGAAGAAGATGAGGATGGAGGGAAGAAGATGAGGATGGAGGGGTGGAGGGAACAAGATGGATGATGGAGGGGGGGAAGGAAAGAAAGGAGGGAAAAAAGGGAAGAGGAAAGAAGGAGGAGTAAAAAGGGGAGACGGGAGAGGAAGAAGGGAAGGAGAAGAGAAGAGGGGAAGTAGGGAAGGGGCTTTAAAAGAGGGGAGGGGAAGAAAGAATGAGCAAGAAGAATGGAAGGAGGAGAAAAGAGGGAAAGGAAGGAAGGATGGGAAAGAGGGGAGAGGAAGAAGGGAAAGAGGATAAGAGAGAGGAAGGTGGGAAGGAGAAGAAAGGAGGGAGACGAACGAAGGAGAAGATGGGAGGGGAAGGAAGGAAGAAGGAAAAAAAAACACGGGAAGATGGGAAGGAGAAGAAAAGAGAGAAATAAAAGATGGGGAAGAGAAAGAAGGAATAAGGAGAGAAGAAGAGAGAAAATAATAGAAGGAGTAAGGGAAGGAGAAATGAAAGGTGTGAAGGGGAAGGAGAGAATAGAGGAGGAAGAGAAAGAAAGAGAGAAAGAGAAAAACAGACAGACAAAGAGGAACAGAGAACAAGAGAAAGAACTCGATATGCAGAGAGAGAGAGAAAGAGAAAGAGAGACAGACAGAGCGGAAGAGAGAACAAAAGATATGCAGAGAAAGAGAAAGAGAGAGAGAGAGAGATAATATATGAGAGGAAACGCACGTCAAGGGAGAGAGAGAGAGAGGGACCGAGGGGACACATGAACTCAAAGAGGGGAGAGTAACAATGGAATAAGGAGTTGACGTAAGGACAGGGGAATGAGAGGGGATAGGGGAAGGGGAGGAGAAGGAGGAGGGGGAAGGAGAAGGGGGGAGGGGGAAGGGGAGGAGAATGAGGAGGGGGAAGGGGAAAGGGGGAAGGAGGAGGGGGAAGGGGAGGGGGAAAGAGGAGGGGGAAGGGGAAGGGGAGAAGGAGGATGAGGAAGGGGAAGGGGAGGAGGAAGAGGGGAAGGGGAAGGGGAAGGGGGAAGGAGGAGGGGGAGGAGAAGGAGGAGAGGTGAGGGGGAAGGGGGGGAGGAAGGGAGGAAAGAGGAGGGGGAAGGGGAAGGGGAGAAGGAGGAGGAGGAAGGGGAAGGGGAAGAGGGAGGGGGGAAGGAGGAGGGGGAAGGGGAAGGAGGTGGAGAAGGAGAAAGGGGTGGAGGAGGAGGAGGAGGAGAAAGGAGAGGAGGAAGTCGAGGAAGAGGAAGGGAGATGAAGGGGAGGAGTAGGATAAGGAAGAGAGGGGAGGAGGAATAGGAAGAAAAGGAGAAGGAGGAGGGCGAGAAAAAGAAAGAAGAGAATTAAGACAAAAATAGGAGAAGGAGAAGAGATAGGAAAAGAAAAGATGCGAAAGGGTATGTTCAAGAAGAGGAGAAAGGAGAGGGGGAGAAGGAGGATAGGAGAGGGGAACGGAACAAGAAGTGAGGGGAGGAGGAGAGGGGAGACAATAGGAGAGCCTGTATGGTTTATAGGATTGCGGCGAGGGGAGGAAAGACATGGGCGGAAAGAGAGGGGGAGAAGAGGGGGAGAGGGGGGAAAGGGGAGGGCAGAGAGGGGTGACAGATGCACGTGCTATGAAGTGTCGAGGGGAAAAGGGAGGCTTAGAATGACATAGCAGAAAGAAGGTGGATATAAACATGTCAGAGAAGACGAAGAGAAGAAAAAAACAAAAAAACAAAAAGTAAGTTCATAGATAAATGAATAATATAATGATGATGAATAGTGAAAATGAGAATGAATATGATAATCGCGATAATGATGATAGTCTCGGGGCTATTGTTGTTTCACTTCTGCGATCAATTCCGGTCACTGGGATTAGCGTTATTACAGCATTACAGCCAAAATCATAATAGTAATTCTGTACCATTGTCTTCAACCGCCCCCCCCTCCCCCACCCTTACTCCTTCCCCTCCCCTTATCCAACTTCATCTACAAGCCGCGACCCCCTCCCCCTCTCCCCCCTCCCCCCCTCTTCCTCCTTCCTCCTCATCCCTCAACCAAGCCGCTCCCCCTCCCCCCTCCCCCCTCCCCCTCTTCATCCTTCCTCCTCATCCCTCAACCAAGCCCCCCCTCCCCCCTCTCCCCCTCCCCCTCTTCCTCCTTTCTCCTCATCCCTCAACCAAGCCGCTCCCCTTCCCCCCTCCCCCCTCCCCCCTCCCCCTCTTCATCCTTCCTCCTTATCCCTCAACCAAGCCCCCCCTCCCCCCTCTCCCCCTCCCCCTCTTCCTCCTTCCTTCTCATCCCTCAACCGAGCCGCTCCCCCCCTCCCTCCCCCCCTCCCCCTCTTCCTCCTTCCTCCTCATCCCTCAACCAAGCCGCCCCCCTCCCCCTCCCCCCTCCCCCTCTTCCTCCTTTCTCCTCATCCCTCAACCAAGCCCCTCCCCCCCTCACCCCATCCTCCTCTTCCTCCTTCCTCCTCATCCCTTAACCAAGCCGCTCCCCCTCCCCCCCTCCCTCTCCCCCCTCCCCCTCTTCATCCTTCCTCCTCATCCCTCAACCAAGCCCCCCCTCCCCCCTCTCCCCCTCCCCCTCTTCATCCTTCCTCCACATCCCTCACCCGAGCCGCTCCCCACCCCCCTCCCCCCTCCCCCTCTTCCTCCTTCATCCACATCCCTCAACCAAGCCGCCCCCCCTCCACCCCTCCCCCTCCCCCTCTTCATCCTCCCTCCTCATCCCTCAACCGAGCCGCTCCCCCTCCCCCCCTCCCCCCTCCCCCTCTTCCTCCTTCATCCTCATCCCTCAACCAAGCCGTCACCCCCCCTCTCCCCTCCCTCCCTCCTCCAACCCCCTCCCCCTCTTCCTCCTTCCTCCTCATCCCTCAACCAAGCCGCTCCCCTTCCCCCCCTCCCCCCTCCCCCTCTTCCTCCTTCCTCCTCATCCCTCAACCAAGCCGCCCCCCTCCCCCCTCTTCATCCTTCATCCTCATCCCTCAACCGAGCCGCCCCCTCTCCCCCCTCTCCCCTCCCCTCCTCCCCCTCTCCCCCCTCCCCCTCTTCCTCCTTCCTCCTCATCCCTCAACCGAGCCGCCCCCTTCCTTTCCCCCCCACCTCCCCCCTCCCTCGATGGACCTCCCCCCTGTGCGAGCGATATATCACATCGAAGAACGCTGGCGATCTGAGATTTAATACGTAACAGAGATATTAATCCTGATTACTGGGAGGATTAAGGCGGCCCAGATAGGTAGAGGGGTTGGGTTGGGGGTGGGGGTGGGGGTGGGGATAGAGAGGGAGAAGGAAGGAAGGGGGGGTGGGGTGGGGATTGGAAGGGCGGGGGGGGGAGGAGGGAAGAAGGGGGGGATACTTGGTATTCCTGCGTCTATTTCTTTCTCTATCCCTATTCTTCATTTTTCTTCCTTCCTCCTCTGTCTCCTTCCCTTTGTCTTTCTCTTTCCCTCTCTTTCCCTCTCCCTTTCCTTCCTTCTCCTTCCCCTTTTTCCCTCTCCCTCACTTTCTCGTTTCCTCTCCTTCCCCTTTTTCCCTCTCCCTCACTTTCTCGTTTCCTCTCCCTCCCCTTCCCTCTTCTTCTCCCTCTCTTTCTCTTTTCCTCTGCCTCTCCTTCCCTCTCTATTTACTAGAATCACGAGACACAGATGGAGGAAGGCGAATAAGAGAAGAGAAGCGAGGGGGAAGAGGAGATGAAACAAGAGAAATAGGGGCAGTAAAGAAAAATGAGGGGAGGGCGATGAAGGGGGAGGGGAAGTGAGGGGACGAAGAGAGAATTAAGGGATTATTTTAAAGATTGTGATTTATTAGTATGTATGTATGTTTGTATGTGTGGTTTCATATCTTTATATTCTCTATTGGTATCATTAATGCGATAATGATACTATCACTCTCAGAAATGCTTATCATAATGATGATGATTATAACGTCAAATGCGAGGATAATCATATTGATACTGATAGCAACAATGATGATGATAATAGTAATGATAAAAAAACAATAATGATATTAATGATGATAATAATAATGGTAATGATGATGATGATGATGACTATAATTATAGTGAT
>BOPN01000297.1:433805-436305 GCA_017312705.2 Penaeus japonicus | reverse complement strand
TATATATATACATATGTATATATATATATATATATGTATATATATATATATATATATATGCATATATATATATATATATATATATATATATATATATATATATATATACAGATGCACATAAATTCCTCCATCATTCTATCCCCTTCTTCTACCCCCACCACTACCCCCCACTCCCACTCCCAGCCCCACCCCCACCCCACCACCTCCTACCAGTTTCTCTTCCCTTCCTTCCCCCTACCCCAATCCACCCCCACCACATCCCCACCCCACCCCCACCCCATCCCTAACCCAACCCCCAATCCCACCATTCTTATACATCATACGCAACGACACACACCCGAAGTCACAAAAGAAATGACAAATTGAAATCAGAATTGAAGAAGAAAAAAAAACGAAAAAAAACGAAAAAAAAAGAAAAAAAATTGGTCCAGCGCTCTCTGAGGAAGAATCTCAGATCCTTCTAGCTCGGAAGTGCCTCCGGTCAAGTGAGATTTCCGTAGAGTTCATTTTGTTCTTTTGTTTCTTCTGTGTATACTAACAGGCTACTTTGAATACATCAGTCTGTACAGAAGATGAGGGGAGACGGAGAGAGAGAGGGGAGGGGGATGGTAGAGTGAGGGAGGAGAGGGGAGGGGGATGGGAGGAGAAAGGGAGGGAGGAAAGGGGAGGGGGATGGGAGGAGAAAGGGAGGGAGATGCATAGGAGGGTGAGGGATGGGGGGGGGTGAAGGAGGAAGGGGAAAAGAGGAAAGGAGGAAAGAGGGGAAAGGGAAAGAAGAGGAGAAAATGGGAAAGGGGGAGAAGGATGGAGAAGAAGAGAGGGGAGAGGGATGGAGAAGAAGAGAGGGGAGAGGGATGGAGAAGGATAGAGAGAGAGAGAGAGAGAGAGAGAGAGAGAGAGAGAGAGAGAGAGAGAGAGAGAGAGAGAGAGAGAGAGAGAGAGAGAATACTGTGGTTTGTAAGGAAGATGAGGAGATATAGGGGAGAAGAAGGAGGGAAAAGAGGAGTGGCAAGTGTTAGGGAAGAAGGGAAGACAGTAAGAGAAAGAGAGGAGGGAGAAGGAAGGTAAAAAGAGGAAATACAAGAGAGAGAGAGAGAGAGAGAGAGAGAGAGAGAGAGAGAGAGAGAGAGAGAGAGAGAGAGAGAGAGAGAGAGAGAGAGAGAGAGAGAGAGAGAGAGAGAGAGAGAGAGAGAGAGAGAAAGAGAATGAAAAGGCGAGCAAGGAAAACTTCGGCAATACTGAAATTTATAGCTCAGCTCGAGGGCTCATAACGGCTGCATCAACAATACGGTCGAAAATGCAAACTGTTCTCCTCGGCTTTTCGACCATCTGGACAAAAGACTGTCTCGCTTCCTCATATGTTATGTTAAAATCCTGCTAAACAACCAGAAACAATGTGTCACTTTTTTTTTTCTTTTTCTTTTTCTTTTAGAATGGGAGGGGGGAGGGGGAGGTAGGGGGCCAGAGTGTTCGTATTGAGATGGTGAAATTATTACCTATTTTTCATATTGCTTTTTTTTCTCACTCTCTCTTTTTTTTCTTTTTTTTTTACATAAGATTAATACCTCCGATAGTGTGTATATATATGTTCGCATATACACAAAGACAATATATAAGAAAAGTTGCATTCTAGAATATTCAAAGTATGTGCAATCCATTTTCCCCATAGCATTCTAGGTAATATTTCATTCTTCTTTGACTTACTATTAAATGTTCGTTGACAATTTATTGTTGTTTTGTTACATGCCTGGGGGGAACATAAATCTATTTTATTAAGACAAAATAACATATCATTTTTAGAGGAGAAGGAGAAGGAGTAAGGGGGTGGGGTGGGGGTGGGGTGGGGTGGGGTGGAGTGGAGGGGGGGCGGTATTGAGATTACATATACAATCGCGAGAAAGAATGATGAAGGAGGATGGATAGAGGGAGGGAGGGAGGGAGGGAAGGAAGGAGGGAGTGAGAGAGATAGAAAAGGAGGGAGGGATGAAAGGAGGGAGTGAGAGAGAAAGGGGAAGAGGGAGTGAGGGAAGGAAGGAGGGAGTGAGAGAGAAAGGGGAGGAGGGAAGAAAGGAGGAAGGAGGAGGGAGTGAGAGAGAAAGGGGAGGAGGGAGTGAGGGAAGGAAGGAGGGAGTGAGAGAGAAAGGGGAGGAGGGAAGGAGGGAAGGAAGGAGGGAGTGAGAGAGAAAGGGGAAGAGGGAGTGAGGGAAGGAAGGAGGGAGTGAGAGAGAAAGGGGAAGAGGGAGGGAGGGAAGGAAGGAGGGAGTGAGAGAGATAGGGGAAGAGGGAGTGAGGGAAGGAAGGAGGGAGTGAGAGAGATAGGGGAGAAGGGAGGGAAGGAAGGAGGGAGTGAGAGAGATAAGGGAGGAGGGTAGGATGAAGGAGGGAGTGAGAGAGAAAGGGAAGGATGTAGGGAGGAAGGAAGGGAGAGAAAGGAAAAGAGAGGAGAAGAGGAAGCAAGAGATAAAGGGGGGAAGGAAAGTTAAGACATAAAGAGATAGGA
>BOPN01000297.1:405131-412631 GCA_017312705.2 Penaeus japonicus | reverse complement strand
GTTAACCAATCTGAAATGGTTTATCGTAAAGATATAGATTTTGCATTGTTCAACGATACGAATAATATTTATATATTTTCATTAAATTATAAAAATATAGATGTATTATACACAAACGTATTCGATTCAAGAATTAAGGATTTTGAAAGTCTAGCAAAGGATTATTGGCCTAATGAAATGAATGGTATACAATGTTTATTTCAAGCTCATGTGCAAGAACATGTGAACGATGAACGAGATTATGATGATGATGATGATATTCAGAAAGATGTTGATGTACAATCATCATCTCCTACTACAGAAATTATGACGATTAATCCAAATGTCGGATATGTTACTGACCCAAATCCACTGGCGCCGTCGTCGTCACCACCACCACCATCATCATTATCATCATCATCAGTTTCAACTTCATCTGTTTTTACCCGCAATACTTCCATGCCAGCCAAAACATTTCCTAAAATATACACCCTCCATCACCATAAAACCATTCCAAGTTAACATAAGAAAAATATAAGCAAGAGGGATCAAAGTAAACACAGAAAAATGCAAAATATTACCAGGCAAGGTCAGGTTGCAAGAATGAGACACTGGCTTGACTAAAGGTCACTGTAAAATGACACCCTCTTTACTTGCAAGAAAAAAGTATGAGAAGTTGCTACCATGTACATTTTGGGATGAAATAAAAATATAATGCATTTGTTATCTGATTAGATATGGACATAATTTTATAATTCAGAATAATCTAAAGTAGATATGATATTTAAAGCTATTATAAACGGATAATATCAATAAAATGAAAATGAATGTGTGGAAATCTTTATGACAGAATATTCTTTCTTATAATCTCGATTCCTTTTTACTTACGATAGGTTCCGCTCCTTTTTTTCGGTCTCATAAATACATACACATACATATATATATATATATATATATATATATACATATATATATATATATATATATATATATATATATAAACACATGTACACATCTACACATAAACATATGTATCCATACATCTATACAAACACACACACACACACACACACACACACACACACACACACACACACACACACACACAACCCCTGGCTCTTCCTCCGGATTTCAGGAGTGTGTCTTAAGCGACAAAATTTTGATCTCCGTTCGGGATGCAACATGAATCCGAAGTTGAACATTTGTCCTTGCAAAGTTAAAATGAGTTTGCGTCCGAAGGAGGGAAACTTGCCGCACTTTATATCCAAACACCGAGGAAATTACGAGGGGAAAAATCACCTCGGGAAAAAAAACTTATGCTGCTGTAGATATTCTGGAACTTTCTCGATATTAAAGAAATGGGCGGCATCTTCTATCAATGGGCGAGATGAGTCCTCTTAGTGATTTCCTCTCCGTCTCTCTTCTTTTTTATTCTTTTTTTCTTTTTTTTTCGGATCTTTTTCTTTTTGTCTTGCTCTCTTATTCTCTCTCTCTCTTTCTCTTTATATATATATATATATATATATATATATATATATATATAGAGAGAGAGAGAGAGAGAGAGAGAGAGAGAGAGAGAGAGAGATGGATATACATATATGTATATATATATATATATATATATATATATATATATATATATATATATATATATATATATATATATATATATATATATATATATATATATATATATATCTTTCTCTCTTTCTCTCTCTCACTAACTTTCACACACTTCCTGAAAATCAGTATGCTACAATAAAACTGCCATGCTACTCGTAGACACTTAACATAAATACCATAAATTGACGGAAATAATCTATAAATAAGTCAAACAAACCATCACACACACACACACACACACACACACACACACACACACACACACACACACACACACACACAGACGTATATTAGTAATACATAAACAACGCACATAAACAATAAGTCAAAATTCTGTGTCATTTCCTGTCTTAAAGATGATGTTTGCAGTTATCCTACAATTAACTAACATTTTTTCATAAGACTTCGCCATCATAAACTTCTTTGATTACTTTGAATATTCACTGATTATTCATTTATTCATTCTCCTTCAACAAATATTGGTAGACCTTATTTTCTTTTTATTATTATTATTTTTTTAAAGTCCAATGTTTTCATCTAAAAAAAAATATTTTTCGATATCTATGTATTTCAATATCTTCACTATTTTGCTATTTTCCATTTTGTTAGATACTCATCAACAAAACTAAAGAAAATGATATCTCAAATATCTAAATTCAAACCAGAGGAAAAAAAATGAATTTGAAAAAAAAGAAAAAAAAAGAAAAAGAAAAACAAGAACAAAATACTTAGGCCTACTTTTTTTTTTTTTTTTTTTTTTTTTTTTTTTTTTTGGAAAAGCTTAGGCCTCGATATATATTTTGGTCTTGATCTTCTCGCTCCAAAAGCCATGTCGACGAGGGCAGGCGAGACCAGCATGATGAAGAGGAGGAGGAAGAGGAGGAAAAGAGAAGGAGGAGGAGGAGGAAGAGGAAAAGAGAATGAGGAGGAGGAGGAAGAGGAGAATGAGGAGGAGGAAGAAGAAGAGGAGAATGAGGAGGAGGAAGAAGAGGTGAATGAGGAGGAGGAAGAGGAGAATGAGGAGGAGGAAAAAGAGGAAGAGGAGGAAAAGAAAAGGAGGAGGAAGAGGAGGAGGAGGAAGAGTAGAATGAGGAGGAGGAAGAGGAGAATGAGGAGGAGGAAGAGTAGAATGAGGAGGAGGAAGAGGAGAATGAGGAGGGGGAAGAGGAGAATGAGGAGGGGGAAGAGGAGATTGAGGAGGAGGAAGAGTAGGAAGAGGAGAATGAGGAGGAGGAAGAGTAGAATGAGGAGGAGGAAGAGGAGAATGAGGAGGGGGAAGAGGAGATTGAGGAGGAGGAAGAGTAGGAAAGGGGGAACGAGGAGGAAAAAGTGGAGTAGGAGGGGAAGGAAGAGGAAAATGAATAGGAAGACGAGGAGTGAGATGAGAATGAGGAGGAAGAAGGGGAGAATGAGGTGGAGGAAGAAGAGAAGGAGGAGGAAGAGCAAGGGGAGAAGAACGAGGAGGAGGAGAAGAAGGGTAGTAGATAAAAGAAGCAGAGGAGGAGGAGGAAAATGAAGAGGAGGAGAAGGAGAAAGAGGAGGAGGAGGAAAAGGGTGAGGAACAAGTAAGGGGGGAAGAAGAGGAAGGAGGTAAAGATGAGCAGGTGGAGGAGAAGATAGAGGAAGAAGATAGGTGGAAGAGAAGATGAAAAGAAGGAGATGGATAGAAAAGGAAGAAAGGGGGGGGGATCCATCCCTCACTCCCTTTTTTCTGTCCTTCCTTCCTTCCCTCCATCTCTCTCTCTCTCTCTCTCTCTCTCTCTCTCTCTCTCTCTCTCTCTCTTTCTCTCTCTCTCTCTCTCTCTCTCTCTCTCTCTCTCTCTCTCTCTCTCTCTCTCTCTCTCTCTCTCTCTCTCTCTCTCTCTCTCTCTCTCTCTCTCTCTCTCTCTCTCTCTCTCTCCCTCTCTCTCTCTCTCCCTCCCTCCCTACTCTCTCTCTCTCTCTCTCTCTCTCTCTCTCTCTCTCTCTCTCTCTCTCTCTCTCTCTCTCTCTCTCTCTCTCTCTCTCTCTTCTCTCTCTCTCTCTCTCTCTCTCTCTCTCTCTCTCTCTCTCTCTCTCTCTCTCTCTCTCTCTCTCTCTCTCTCTCTCTCTCTCTCTCTTCCATTCTCTCTCTCTCTCTCTCTCTCTCTCTCTCTCTCTCCCTACTCTCTCTCTCTCTCCCTACTCTCTCTCTCTCTCTCTCTCTTTTTCTCTCCCGCCCTACTCTTTCTCTCTCCCTCTCCCTACCCTCTCTCTCTCTCTCTCCCTCCCGCCCTACTCTCTCTCTCTCTCTCTCTTCCATTCTCTCTTTCCCCTTCGCCGTCCAAAGAGGGGAAAGACAGCCAGCGGAACTCCTGCACGAAAACATTGACTCCGGAGGAACAACTGAGGTAGGGCGAAGAGAGGGAAGAGGGGAGAGGAAAGAGGGGAAATATTCGCATCAGAAGGAAGAGGGATGAAGGGAAAGAACGGATGCGCGAGAGGGGAGAAAGGAGGGGAGGAAGGGAGGGAGGGAGGGAGTGGGAGAGTGTTGAAGGTGGGGAGAGGGAGAGGGAGAAGGAGAGGGGGAGATAGATAGATAGATAGATAGATAGAAAGATAGAAAGATGGAAAAAGAGAGAGAGAAAGATAGATGGACAGAGATAGGTGTGTCACATAGATAGACAGATTATGTATGAGACAGAAAAAGACATAGCGACAGAGACAAAGACAGAGACAGACATACAAACAACCAAACAGACACAAACAGACAGAGACAGACAGATAAACAACCAAACAGACACAAACAGACAGAGACAGATAGACAAACAAACAAACAGACACAAACAGACAAACAAACAACCAAACAAACACAAACAAACAGAGACAAACAAAAAAAATCAAAACCAAAAACAAAGTAGAACAACAATGAAAAAACAAAAAACACAAAAAAAAACACAAGAAGAGGAGGCAGCACGACGGGGAAGAGTAGCAGGAGACGACAGCGCAAGGTTAAATTAATGACATATCCTTCAAGACCCGAAGATTTATGAACAGAATCTTCCCAGTTTCTTAAAGATATTGTCTCGGGGGTTCGAGCTCTCTTTACGGCGAAATCGTTTTCTTTATGCCTCGGCTCGAAGAAAACGGGAGTCGGGATTGAAGGATTGGGTGAAGGGGGTGAGGTGGGTGATGGGGGGGGGTTAAGGATGGGATATAAGGGGGGCCGAGGGTGAGGGGGATAAGGATGGGAAAAAAGGGGGGTGATGGGAGGGGTAAGGGTGGGAAAAAGGGGGTGAAAGGGGGGATAAGGATGGGAAAAAAGGGGGTGATGGGGGAAAAGGGGGTGAGGGAGGATAAGGATGGGAAAAAAGAGGGGTGATGGGGTGGGTAATGAGGGGAAAAAAGGGGGTGATGGGGGATAACGATGGGAAAAAGGGGGTGATGGGGGATAACGATGGGAAAAAGGGGGTGATGGGGGGATAAGGATGGGATATAAGGGGGTGATGAGGGATAAAAATTGGATATAAGGGAGTGATGGGGGGATAAGGATGGGATATAAGGGGGTGATGGGGGAGAGGGGGTAAGGATGGGAAAAAGGGGGGCGAGGGGGGAGTTGACCAGTTTTCTTCCCGTATTATCATTGATATTCTTTTATTTTCATTTTTTGGTTTCTTTATTTGTCTCTCATTCTAAGTTTATATCTTCTTTTCCCTTTCCTTCTATTTTTTTTTCCTCTTTCCCTTTCCTCTTCCCCTTTCATTTTTTTTTTTTTTACTTCGTCTTCTCTTCTTCCTCTTCTTCTTCTTTCTATGTTTCCTCGTCTTCGACACTTTCTTAGCCTAACTCCTTTTTCCCTTTCTCTTTCTTTTTCTATTATCCTTTCTCCTCCTCCTTCGACAGTTTCCTTTTGATTTCCCCGATATCTGGTCGAGATTTCTTGGTCCAGGAAGAACGAGGGAGATAGAGAGGGACAGGAAGGAAGAGAAAGAAAGAGAAGGAGAAAGAGAGGAAGAGAATGTGTATGAGTGAGAGAGAGAGAGAGAAGGAGAGAGAGAGAGAGAGAAGGAGAGGGAGAGAGAAGGAGAGAGAGAAGGATTGAGAGAGAGAGAGAGAGAGAGAGAGAGAGAGAGAGAGAGAGAGAGAGAGAGAGAGAGAGAGAGAGAGAGAGAGAGAGAGAGAGAGAGAAGGAGAGACACAGAGAGAGAGAAGGAGAGAGAGAGAGAAGGAGAGAGAAGGAGAGTGAGAGAGGGAGAGAGAGAGAGAGAGAGAGAGAGAGAATGGTCGAACGAGCATGAGAAAGAGAGAGAATGATCGAGCGAGCGGGAGAGAGAGAGAAAGAAAGATCGAGCGAGCGAGAGAGAGAGAGAGAAAGAGACGAAGTGATGGAGCGAGAGAGAGAGCGGGCGAAAAATGAATTTTATTGTTTCTGACAAGATTCGCTCTATGAATGATAAAAGAGATGAATTTGCTTCACAAGAAAATAGAGATACACTGAAAATGATTTAAGCTTTGATTCTCGCTTCCATTTCTGCCTTGACAGGATTATTTATTTATTTTTTATCTGTTCTGTTTCATTTTTTTTTATAGAATTTATTTTATCCGTTGGTGTGTTCATTTTCGTATAAGTATTTATCTATTTGTGTTTATTAATTTTTCCCACTTTTTTTATTTATTTATTATTTTCTTTTTTCTTTTTTTCTTTTTTGTAATGTAAATGATAAATGAACTGACTATCCTTAAGTGTTTATTTATTCTATCATTCTATATATATATTGATTTACTTATTGTCTGAGGAGAGCACCAGAATCCTATTAACGGTTCTGATTGTTTTATCTTTTGATTTAAAACGTCTATCAAATCCTGTACATGCATATATATATATATATATATATATATATATATAATATATATATATATATATATATATATATATATATATATAAATATATATATATATATATATATATATATATATATATATATATATATATATATATGTATGTATATATATATATATATATATATATATATATATATATATATATATATATATATATATATATATATGTGTGTGTGTGTGTGTGTGTGTGTGTGTGTGTGTGTGTGTGTGTATATATATATATATATATATATATATATATATATATATATATATAATGCATATGTGTATATATATGTATATATATACACATCTTTCTCCTCTTCTTTCTTCTCTTTCTCTTCCCTCTTCTTACTTTATCTCCCTTACTCCTTTAATATTCTTTCTCGTCTTCCTCTCCTTCTCTAACCTCCCATTCTTTACTCTTTCAATCATCAACTTTCTCTTCTTCTCTTCATCTCTCTCTCTCAACCATAACACCCCTCCTCTTCCTCTCATCCACTTCCCTCCCTCCCCTTATCTTCCTAGAACCCCCCAGTCACTTCCCTTCATCCTCTTCATCTCTCTCCCCTCTCCTCCCTCTTCCCTCCTCCCTCCTTGCCTTCCTCTCTCTCTCTCAATCATTACACCCCTCCTCTTCCTCTCATCCACTTTCCTCCCTCCCCTTATCTTCCTCTCACCCACTTTCCTCCCTCCCCTTATCTTCCTAGAACCTCCCAGTCACTTCCCTTCATCCTCTTAATCTCTCCCCTCTCCTCCCTCTTCCCTCCTCCCTCCTTGCCTTTCTCTCTCTCTCAATCATCACACCCCTCCTCTTCCTCTCAACCACTTCCCTCCCTCCCCTTATCTTCCTAGAACCTCCCAGTCACTTCCCTTCATCCTCTTCATCTCTCTCTCCTCTCCTCCCTCTTCCCTCCTCCCTCCTTGCCTTCCTTGTTCCTCCAAGCAATCTCATTAAACTACAATATCGTTTCTTTTCCAAGCACATTTTCCACATCCTGCCATCCCTATCAACTTCACAAGGCATTAACCTCAGGGAAATTACACATCTATACGCC
>BOPN01000297.1:395131-397631 GCA_017312705.2 Penaeus japonicus | reverse complement strand
TCATCGTCCTCCCCCTCCCCCTCAACCCCCACTCCCCCTCCTGTCCCCCCCTCCCCCTCACCCTCTTTCCCTCCTCCTCCTCCCCCTCCCCCTCCCTCCCTCCCTCCTTCTCCCTCACCTCCCCCTCAACCCCCCTCCATCCCTCCCCCTCCTCCTCCCTCCCTCAACCCCCCTCCCTCCTCTCCCTCCCCCTCCTCCCCCTCCCTCCCCTCCGCCGTCGCTAAATCCCCAGCCTCGCAACAACCGAAGGGAATGAAGCTTTACGAATGATTTTGATATTGATTAGGCTGCAGTTAGCGCAGGCTGATCCCTCGCCCATTCAAAGGATTGCTGAGTATTACCCCAAGAGTCGAGCAGAATCTTAATATTGGTTATTGGATAGAATATATAGAACTGCAGACGAGTTACTGGATTATGGGAGATTACTCGTTGTGTGTGTGTAGGGTCTCTGGTTCCATGAGAACTGGGAAGTAATGGGAGTATTCATGAATGCCGAATGGACTGTGTGTTTTCAACGTGTGTCTCTCTGTGTGTGTGTGTGTGTGTGTGTGTGTGTGTGTGTGTGTGTGTGTGTGTGTGTGTGTGTGTGTGTGTGTGTGGGGGGGGGGGGGGGGTGTGTGTGTGTGTGTGTGTGTGTGTGTGTGTGTGTGGGGGTGTGTGTGTGTGTGTGTGTGTGTGTGTGTGTGTGTGTGTGTGTGTGTGTGTGTGTGTGTGTGTGTGTGTGTGTGTGTGTGTGTGTTTTTTTAGTGTGTCTCTGTGTGTGAGTGTGTGTGTGGGGGGGGGGGGGTTGTGTGTGTGTGTGTGTTTTCAACGTGTGTCTGTGTTTGTGTGTGTGTGGGGGGGGGGGGGGGGGGGTTCAACGCGTCTCTGTGTGTGTGGGTGTTTTCAACGTGTGTCTGTGCGTGTGTGTGTGTGTGGGGGGGGTGTTTGTGTGTGTGTGTGTTGAGTGTGCCTGTGTCCTTATTGAGGAGGATTTGTGTGCGTGTGTGTTAGGGTGTGTTTGTGTTGGTGTTCCGGTAGAGTGTGTAAGTGTACGAGTGTGTTCGGATTAGTGTATTACGAGGGGGTGAGGGGAGTGCGTGCATGTGTGTTTGTTTGATACCCGCAGTACGTGTTCGCGTATATATGTTTGGATTTGATCTCCTTGTTTGTATACTTGATATTGCGTGTGCATTATCGTGTGTACTTCCAGTCCAAATTCATCTCCTTCTCCCTCTCTACTCCTCGCGTTTTTGAGAAGCAAGTTTTTTTTTTAAGATTCTTTCCAAGATTTTTCCCCGCGAGTGAAGACGTTAACCACGAAATTTTCCTTCTTTTAAAAGCAACACAGTGTGGAAACTCTGCCAATCGTTCCGGGCGTAATTCACAAAGCAAAATCCGGCAGATAATTACCCATGCGTATAAGTAATATTACAACGATGGTATTAATTCCTTTCAGAAAACGAGGAGGGCTAAATTCTATATTCAGCATTTACCTGGAATTGATATTGCACATTTGCAGTACAGATGCCGCCAAATGTAGCAATGCGATTCTAAATGGGATTCAAATGAGGCGGAGCCAAGCCCTCGCCGCCAAGTTCATGGGCAGTCAAGCTCACTCCTGCAAGCCTCACCTTTTTCTTTTCTTTTTCTCCCTCTCTCTCTCTTTCTTCCTCTCTCTCTCTCTTTTGCTCCTTTTTCGTTATTTTGTTTTGTGTGGTAGTTGTTCCCTCTCTCTGTCTCATTCTGTGTCTGTTTTTTTTTTTTTCTTTTTCTTTCTTTCTTTCTCTCTCTGCCCCTCTCTCTCTCTCTCTCTCTCTCTCTCTCTCTCTCTCTCTCTCTCTCTCTCTCTCTCTCTCTCTCTCTCTCTCTCTCTCTCTCTCTCTCTCTCTTGCTCCTTTTTCGTTATTTTGTTTTGTGCGGTATTTGATCCCTCTCTCTGTCTGTTGTTTTTTTTTTTTTCTCTCTCTCTCTCTCTCTCTCTTTCCGTCTCTCTCTCTCTCTCCCTCTCTCTCTCTTTCTCCCTCCCTCTATCTCGCTTTCTTTCTTCTTTTTTCTCTTCTCTCTCTCTCCTTCTCTTTTTTTCTTCTTCTTCTATTCTCTCTCTCTCTCTTTCCTTTTTTTCTATTCTCTCTCTTTCTTTCTTTCCTTTTCTTCTATTCTCTCTCCCTCTCCCTCTCTCTGTTTATCGTTATCTTTTTTTAGTAATCATAGTGGCTTAGGGTACTTAGAGCTTATGGTTTTCTTGAAATGAGCTCTTAAGAAAGCGTAATGCGTATGTGTGTGCCACTTGGCATGTGACATTTTGCCTGTTTGTTAGCAAGCATTTGTGCCTTCATTTGTGTGTCTCTTCGTTTGCCTATCCGTGCATGAATGCCTGCATGCCGTTTAGTACGGACGTGTGCACGTACTGATAAATCATCGTCATGAAAACACTCATAATCAGCAAGGCAAACCGTGATGAAAGGAAAGTTACACCTTATACTTCTGGAGCCAACATCGGTTATGAGGCGCTCGAGGT
>BOPN01000297.1:390131-392631 GCA_017312705.2 Penaeus japonicus | reverse complement strand
TTTTCCTTTTTCTTTTTTTTTTTTTTTTAGTGTTTACTTTTTACTTTCCTTTTTTTTAGTGTTTATATTTTACTTTCCTTTTTTTTTGTGTGTGTTTATTTTTTACTTTCCTTTTTTTAGTGTTTATTTTTTTCTTTCCTTTTTTTTTGAGTGTTTACTTTTTACTTTCCTTGTTTTGTGTTTATTTTTTACTTTCCTTTTTTTTGTGTTTACTTTTTTCTTTCCTTTTTTTAGTGTTTACTTTTTATTATATTTTTCTTTAGTGTTTACTTTTTACTTTCCTTTTTTTGTGTTTATTTTTTTCTTTCTTTTTCTTTGTTTTATTTATTTTTCTTATTTTTCTTATTTTTCTGGTATATTTTTCTGACTTTTTAGAGGGAAAGGAGAGATTTTTGTTTATATTATTATTATTGCTTTGAGTTTTGGTCTTGGTAGGTTGTACAAGAAGAGGTAGATAAAATAAGAAAGAAAAAAATATTAAAAGAAAAAGTTACATATATATCTGTGACAATAATAGAAATGAAATAACTCTAAAGTGCATACCACCACCCCCAAGATAGCAATAATAATAATACCAACGAATACATTTGTTTTCATAACTGTTGAATTATATGATTTTCAAAAAGTCTCACCGGTCTTTACCCTTCCCCCTCCCACCCCCTTTCCCTCTTACTCATCCTCCCTCTCCCTCAACTCCCCTATACCCCCCTCCCTACCTTCCTTCCACTCCACTCCACTCCAATCCCTTTCCCTCCCTTATGCCACTTCCTCCCCCCTCCCCCATCTCTCAAAATTCCCCCTTCCCCACTCCCCTCCCTTCTTCCAATCCCCCTCCCCTCTCTCTCATAACTTCCCCTCCCCCCTTCCTTCCCCCTACCCCTCCCCCCTTCCTTCCCCCTACCCCTCCCACCACTCCCCTCCCCTCCCTCCCCCCTTCCATCCCCCTCCTTCTTCCACTCCCCTCCCTCCTTCCACTCCCCCTTCCCCTCCTCCTTCCACTCCCCTCCCTCCCTCCTTCCACTCCCCCTCCCTTCCCCTTCCTCCCCACTCCCACCCCTCCTTCCACTCCCCTCCTCCTTCCCACCCCCTCCCTTCCCACTCCCCTCCCCTCCCACCCCTTCCCCCTCCCATCCCTCCCACTCCCCTCCCTCCTTCCACTCCCTTCCCCCTTCCCCTCCCTCACCCATCCCCCCTTCCCCCCCACTCCCCCTCCCTCTCCCATCCCTTTCCACTCCCCCCTCCCTCCCTCCCTCCTTCCACTCCTTCCCTCCTTCCACTCCCCATCCCCTCCCATCCATCCCTCCTTCCACTCCCCCTCCCCCTCCCCCCTCTCTCTCTCACAACGGATACACATTGGATCTGATTCTCAAGAAACGTTTGTTTGCATTCTTTACTCAACGCAGCCAGAGTGACATTCGCTGTACCGCTCACAGGTGGTGCTTTGCAGAAAGGATTTGTATGACAGACTCACAGCTTTTTCTGATTTTGTGTGTGCCGTAGTGGAGGTGTGTGTGTGTGTGGGGGGGTGGGGGGGGGCGTTTGTGTGTGTGTGGGGGGGGGGGGGGGGGCGTTTGTGTGTGTGGATGTGTGTGTGTGTGTTTTTATTCATTTTAATGTTTGGGTGTTTGTGGGTGGGTGTGGATGTGGGCGTTTGTGTGTGTGTGTGTGTTTTGATTTATTTTAATGTTTGGGTGTTTGTGGGTGGGTGTGGATGTGACCGTTTGTGTGTGTGTGTGTGTGTGTGACTCTGTGTGTTTGTGTATGGATGTGGGCTTTTGTATGTGGATGAGTACGATTTTGTGTGGATGCATGTGTTTTCGTGTGTGTTTGTATGTGGATGTTTTTGCGATATTGTGTGCGTGTGTGTGTGTGTGTTCATTCGCTTGCATATATACGATTTTGTGATTGTGCATGTGCGTAAACTTTCCTTACATGTCCAGCTACAATGTGAGAGGCTGATACCCCTTCCTATTGTCCTCTATGTCAATTCTTTTATCTTTCTTGCGCCTCTTCTCCCCTTTCTTCTTTCTCTCCGGCTTTCCTTCGCTTTTATCCCATCTCCGCTAGCTGTCATCCTTTTTTTTTTTTTTTTTTTTTTTTTTTTTTTTTTTTTTCTTCCTTCTCTCTCCGAGACAATCTCCTTGCTTGTAATTTAATACTTTTTTTTTTCTCTCAAACTAAACCCATCTAACATTTCCAGCATGGTAGATTGCTGTTGGACGCTCGTGTTGTTTTTGTGAAGGATTTTCTTGGTAAGGATTTTTATATAAGAGTGTAGGCTTTATGATGAAGGAAAATGTATTCTCAATATAGGATGTAGAATAAGTTGTTCTTTCCAAGTTCAAGCCTCTTCTATCCTTTCACATCCTATATATATATATATCCCCCATATCTCATACTATTATTCCTTTCCTCTTCCTCCTCCTCTTCTGACTAGTTCTCCTTCTTTCTCTTTCTCCAGCAATTTCTCTTTCTTTACTATTTTCCTTTCTACCATCCA
>BOPN01000297.1:357631-362631 GCA_017312705.2 Penaeus japonicus | reverse complement strand
CATGTCATCTATGTTTCTTGCCTAATTGTAAAGCCTGGATCGGTTATCAATGTTGTCTATCATTCATTGCACATTCATCGATCTATCATCAGTTCATCTCTGTCTGTCTGTCTGGCTCTTTCTCTCTCTCTCTCTCTCTCTCTCTCTCTGTCTGTCTGGCTCTTTCTCTTTCTCTCTGTCTGTCTCTGTCTGTCTGGCTCTTTCTCTTTCTTTCTCTCTCTGTCTGTCTATCTGGCTCTTTCTCTTTCTCTTTCTCTGTCTCTCTCTGTCTGTCTGGCTCTTTCTCTTTCTCTCTGTCTCTGTCTGTCTGGCTCTTTCTCTTTCTTTCTCTCTCTTCCTCTGTCTGTCTGGCTCTTTCTCTTTCTTTCTCTCTCTGTCTGTCTGTCTGTCTGGCTCTTTCTCTTTCTCTCTCTCTCTCTCTGTCTGGCTCTTTCTTTTTCTCTTTCTCTTTCTCTCTCTCTGTCTGTCTGTCTGGCTCTTTTTCTTTCTCTCTCTTCCTCTGTCTGTCTGGCTCTTTCTCTTTCTCTCTCTCTCTCTGTCCATCTGGCTCTTTCTCTCCCTCTCTCTCTCTCTCTCTCTCTGTCTGTCTGGCTCTTTCTCTTTCTCTCTCTCTGTCTCTCTCTGTCTGTCTGGCTCTTTCTCGCTCTCTGTCTGTCTCGGTCTATCTGTCTCTGTCTCTCTCTCTTTCTCTCTTTCTGTCTCTCTCTCTTTCTTTTTCTGTCTCTTTCTTGCTCTTTCTCTCTCTCTCTCTCTCTCAACTAATCAAGTATCAATCGTAAAGAATAACCGTTATTTTTAAAAATTATCCAGCTCATTCAACAACTTTATAATCATAAATGATTAATATTTGATTAAATCTATGTTTTGGTTACTGTTGTTGTAGTTATCTATTGTATTCGTTTAATAATCAAACTATGATTTATTATCATTTCTATTATTAGCTGTTTAGTTGATACTGAAAAGCAATTTATAGATTTTATTCTCAGAGTAATAGAAATTCACGTTTGGTGCTATTGTAGTTGCATTTTCTATTGCAATTGTTTGTTATCAATCTGGTATCAACTGATGATACAAGTGATAAAAAAGTGGGGATTATTATCTCTCTTGTATCCTTATGATAATCCCTACCATATCCATTTTCAGCATAAGTATTAATTTTTAAATTCATCACAGACATTACAATTATGTTTTTTTTTTTTTTTTTTTTTTTTTTTTTAGGGGGCGGGGGAGAAGATAATAATCTTTTTTTATAATTAATAGTCTTCTTTTTTTTCTTTTTTTTGTATTCCTAGTTCATACAGCCTGCTGAATTACACAATTATGAGCTCATTAGCACGCTTTTTTTTCTTTTTCTTTTTTTTAACCTCGACCCCCTTCTCCCCCCCCCCCCCACCAAAAAAAAAATGAAGAAAAAATGGGCGTAGCATCCGTGAATAAAAAGACACGGAGCAGAATCTAAATTTAGCACACGGAAGATCCCGTCAGTGAGATATTTCAACAGTGCAACATTTACTCTACTTTTTTTTTAGGGTTTGAAATGTTGTTATATTCTTGCTCAGTACTGAAGCCTATTTCCTGAAAGAGGGATTGAGTCTTAATTCACATTAATTAATATATTCAGATAGACACCTGAGCCTAATACCCAATACAAAGGGTACAACGTGTGGAGACAAAATGAAATTCCTCTAAATTTTCTCTTCTCAGGTTTGGAAGGAAAAATCTAATATAGAAAAAAAAGAAGACTTATACAACAAGATTAGTGATGCATTATATAATGTACACGTGTATTATGTGAATCAAGTTTAATTGTCTTATTATTTTTTTCCTTATTTTTCAGGTAAGCTTTGATGATGTTAGCGTGCATGAAGAGTGACAAGGCTGGTAGGTGTTCAGGTCAGTGTTTATAATACTGATTAATGCTGTATGTATCTGTTTATAGATTTATCATCGTTTCTCATGTTTTCTGTCATTGTTATATACGTGTGTGTGTGTGTGTGTGTATACATACATACATACATACATACATATATATATATATATATATATATATATATATATATATATATATATATATATATATATATATATATATATATATATGTGTGTGTATGTATGCATGTAAATACCGAGAGAGAGAGAGAGAGAGAGAAAGAGATTGAGATTCCAGTGCAAATCATTCATGAGAATTTACTCTGGGAATTAGAATTTAGATGGATACTGAAAATGTCTTTCTCTCTCTTTCTGTCTCTCTCTCTCTCTGCCTCTCTCGGTGTTTCTTGTCACCGGTTTATGCATCGTCTCTTTCATCAACTTTATTTCTCTTTCTTTTCGCCTTGTTCTGTTTCTCTCTCTCTCTCTCTCTCTCTCTCTCTCTCTCTCTCTCTCTCTCTCTCTCTCTCTCTCTCTCTCTCTCTCTCTCTCTCTCTCTCTCTCTCTCTCTCTCTCTCTCTCTCTCTCTCTTTCTCTCTTTCTCTTTCTATTTCTCTCTCTCTCTCTCTCTCTCTCTCTCTCTCTCTCTCTCTCTCTCTCTCTCTCTCTCTCTCTCTCTCTCTCTCTCTCTCTCTCTCTCTCTCTCTCTCTCTCTCCCTCTCTCTCTCTCTCTCTCTCTCTCTTTCATTCTCTATCTATCTCTTTTTATCACTCTCTAACCATTTTGTTTTTGTTATCTTCTCATATTTAAATTTTCCTTTTCTGACTACCCATCTGATTTAATTTTATTTTTATCCCATTTCTCAACTGGGGGAAGGAGGGGAGGGGGGGAGGACGGGACAACATGAAAGTGGAAGAGATGGTGGGGGGGGGGGGGGGGGGGTGGATAGAGCATGAACAGCGAAGCATGAAAACAAAACAAAACAAAGAAATGAGAGTGAGTGTTTATTCTGCTATTTGGTCATATGTGCAAGTAAATAGAGTAATACATGGGCACACAACCAAATTCGCATAGACACATATATATATATATATATATATATATATATATATATATATATATATATATATATATATATATATATGTATGTATATATATATATATATATATATATATATATATATATATATATATATATATATATATATATGTGTGTGTGTGTGTGTGTGTGTGTGTGTGTGTATGTGTGTTTTTTTTTTGTGTGTACGTGTATGTGTATGTGTATATGCTTATAGCTTCATTTTCATATTTTAATATCTACTAGAATATATTAATTCTCTCTTTCTCTCCCCTCTATCTCCCTGACACTATCTCTTTCTCAATTCTGTATATGTCTTTTTCCTCTCCCCCTCCCCCCCCCTCCCTCTCTCTCTACCTGTTGCTTTTCCCACCGTTGAATTTGATACAGATTATCAAAGCCAACTATATAAACATGTGTATTACTCTGTGTTTGACTCGTTTGAGAAGTATTAGTCACTTATCCATTTATTTAAACAATGTACAAATGATTATATAGTGAACGGTCAGCTGGCATATCAGGTATTGTGTTGAGTGTTATACAGTGAACAGTGGATTTAAAGTCACTGTATGAAATGTAGATCTGAATATTAATCCGGTGAAGTGAATGATATACGAATGATATCTGTACATTTTCAATAATGAAATGAATTAGTGATTAGGAAAATACTTGTGTTTTGAAGAGGAAATGAATAGAGCTTCGTATAAACTGCATTAATGACATAATGATGACAGATTAATAAAAGTAATGTTAGAGATACAGATGATACAGATAATGGTGATGATGATAAGGATAAGAACTATTTATAGTGTGTAATAGGTTCGCTGAAACATGTATTCTGTATTCTGTACCTGGAATAGTTATATTTTATTTTGTAGTTTTGTCTCTCAAAGTACTTGTTTTGTTGACCTGCTTTTATAAGCTGTATGCAAGTTAACTTTCTGTAAAATAGCGCTGACTCTGGTTTTATGTAATCTCTTAATATTTTCACGTGTTTACTGCATTTGTTTAATTGATAAATGTTCTTTGAGATTATGACAAAATCTATTTCAATGCCTATTTCGAAATTCTGCCTTTTATCATGGTGACCTATATATCCAATAGGTATGCTAATGTTTAGATATATAACTGTGCTACAGTACGCAAACAAATTATAAAGTAAGTTAGCAGTGCGTGAAACATGGCGTTTTATCCCGTAGAGTTTCATCCTTTTTTGAAGAGTTGGACAACGTAAAGGAAATGAGAAGATTAAGATAAATTGAGCGGAAAGGAACGTGAATGGGAGAGATTATAGCAGATAAATACGAAAAAGGGAAGTGAAAATGTTGAGACAGTTGAATGCGGTGGAAAAGGGAGGGGGAAAAAAATAGAAATTCTGTGTGCGCAACGTTTTACACACACACACACACACACATATAAACGGTACAAATACACACATACATAAACAAACAGACGCACAACCAAAGAGCACACAAGCAAACACACACACACACACGCACACACACACCAACACGCACACACACACAAACACCCCCCCCACACACACACACAAAACCCCCTACACCCCCCCCCCACACACACACACAAACCCCCCCCCCCACCCCCACCCACCCCGACACACACACACTCAAACAATTATCCCCATATCCCCAAACCTTAAACAACAACAAACGAACAAAAATGCACATCATCAGAAATAATGCCATGCAACATGAGACTCCCCGAGAAGTGGCGACGGTAGCTGAAGAGGAGGAGAGATAACGCTGATAAACGAAAGAGATAAGGGAGAATGATGGAAACCTTGCACGTGATGCGGGGGGGGGGGGAGGCGTGAAAGAGAGGGCGAGAGAGAGGGAGAGAGAGAGAGAGAGAGAGAGAGAGAGGGGGAGAGAGAGAGAGAGAGAGAGAGAGAGAGAGAGAGAGAGAGAGAGAGAGAGAGAGAGAGAGAGAGAGAGAGAGAGAGAGAGAGAGAGAGAGAGAGAGAGAGAGAGAGAGAGAGAGAGAGAGAGAGAGAGAGAGAGAGAGAGAGAGAGAGAGAGAGAGAGAGAGAGA
>BOPN01000297.1:345131-352631 GCA_017312705.2 Penaeus japonicus | reverse complement strand
ACACACACACACACACACACACACACTCACACACACACACGAACGCATGTACACACACAAACACACACACACACACACACTCACACGAACGCATGCACACACACACACACACACACACACACACACACACACACACACACACACACACACACACACACACACACACACACACACACACACACACGCACACGCACACGCACAAAAACAAACAGGTAGGGCATTCATACACTTGTATTATTAGGCATATTTGCATATGATAAACAGAAATTATAAACAGAACATACACAGTCATGTGCAAGTAATGGAGATTACAATACACAAATACATCAATACACGCGTACACAAACAGACTGGAATACTTAGGTGTACTATACATTATTAAACTCAAAACACAAATGTACATAGATATACGTGTATATATAGATTCACACATCAACATACATAGATGTACACACGAGTAGTTAGACACACACACACACATATAGATTCAGATATAAACATTTAGATAGACACGCAAACACTGAGATATACATATGTAGATACATACATACATACATAAATACACACATAAACATAAACACACACACACATTCCCAAACAGTCACAGCCATTGTACACAAGTCACACACGTACACACAGGCACATATATACATAATGTCTTTTTCTTTCTTTCTTTTTTTTTCCTTTCATCTCGCTGTGCCAGAAGGATTAAAAAGAGAGAAAAAGCGATCCTATTAGCAACCTAATAATTCCATGTACAGAACAGTGTTTGTCTTACTGCATTTTACGAATATCAAAGAATTATAATGATTCCGGAAAATACAAAAGCCTGGAGGACAAGAGGCAGAGGGGGAGAGAGAGAGAGAGAGAGAGAGAGAGAGAGAGAGAGAGAGAGAGAGAGAGAGAGAGAGAGAGAGAGAGAGAGAGAGAGAAAGAGAGAGAGACTATCCCCTGTTCCGATAAAGTTGAAAATCTCTGGTCTTTCCCTTGTATTTCCGACCTTATTGGTACGTCTTGGTCTCACAGATGTTCTTTTTTTTTATTCTTTTTATCTCTGTCCACCAGCAGATCACCTCCCCCCCAATATCCATTCTACCCCCCCTCTAACCCCCCACCCACCCCTTTCTAGAGATTCTCTCCTTGTCCCTTTGTATTCTCCTACCTTTCAGTATCTCCCTCTCCCTCTCTTCCCTTATCTCCCTTCTTTTCCCTTTTCCCCTTTCCCGGTTCCTCCGTCCTCCTCTTTTCCCTTTTTCCCCTCCCTTCCCCCTTACTTTCTCCTTCCCCTTCTCCTCACTCTCTCCCTTACCCTCTTTCCCCTCCTCTCTTTCCCTTTCTCCTCTCCGTCCTTTTCTTTCTCCCACTGTCCCCTCTTCTATCCACCTTTACTCTTATTCTTCTCTTTCTTCCCCCTCCCCTCCCTTCTCTCTTCCCTTTCTTTCATCCCCACTTCCCTCTCGTTTCCACTCCCTTCTTTCCTCCCCACTCTCTTTCCTTTCCCCCTCTTCTCACCTCTTCTCTCTCGTCCACTTCCCCCCTTTTCCTCTCCCCTCTTTCCTCCACTCCCCCGCCCCTCCTCTCCCCTCCCTACTCCCCACTCCCCCGCCCCTTCTCTCCCCTCCCCACTTCCCCTTTCCCCTGCCCTCTTTCCCCCACTCCCCCGCCCCTCCTCTCCCCTCCCCACTCCCCCGTCCCTCCTATCCCCACTCCCCTCCCCTCCCCTCCCCACTCCCCCCTCCCCTTCTAACCTCCTCACTCCCCTCCCCGAACCCTTAATTTAAAACTTTAGTCATGTTTGAAGTCAGACCTCATTACTTTGGCTTCATTTTATGTTGGTATTTATATTTCAGCTGGCGAGATATTTCTGAATTTCTTTCACCTTTATTTCCTTGACTGATTCATTTCTGTTTATGATTAACATCGTTATCATTATCATTATTGTTGCTAATGTTGCATTCATGAATATTTTCATTATCAATATCATTATCTTTATCGTTATTGATATCATGAATAAATATTCTGAATATGGCTTTTACTATTAATATTATAATTATTGTCATTATTATTTTTCTCTGTTATTGTTATCAATATTATCACCATATTCATTATCATTACTATTACTCTTGTTATCATTATCATCCTTATTTCCCTTATCATTCTTTTCAATACCCTCATTATTCCTTTTACAATTATGATTATCATCATTATCATTATACACACAAACACACACACACACACACACATACACACACACACACACACACACACACACACACACACACACACACACACACACACACACTTCCTTCATTGTATGATTATGTAATCCCTCTATATATAGATACAGTTAAACAAATAAAGAAATAAATACATAAATGAAAACATGAACAGGTGAATTACTGATATTTTGCAAAATTGATGAATTGACAAGAAAAGGATATAAGTAATTAATCAACCCTTTGATTAATTATTTTAATTGACAACTGATTAAGACGCACTAGATCACATCCATTATGTATATGCAAATGCAGAAAAAAAATAATTATCTTTCTCTTTCTCTCTCTCTCTCTCTCTCTCTCTCTCTCTCTCTCTCTCTCTCTCTCTCTCTCTCTCTCTCTCTCTCTCTCTCTCTCTCTCTCTCTCTTTCTCTCTCTCTCTCTCTCTCTCTCTCTCTCTCTCTCTCTCTCTCTCTCTCTCTCTCTCTCTCTCTCTCTCTCTCTCTCTCTCTCTCTCTCTCTCTCTCTGTCTCTCTCTCTCTCTCTCTCTCTCTCTCTCTCTCTCTCTCTCTCTCTCTCTCTCTCTCTCTCTCTCTCTCTCTCTCTCTCTCTCTCTCTCTCTCTCTCTCTCTCTCTCTCTCTCTCTCTCTCTCTCTCTCTCTCTCTCTCTCTCTCTCTCTCTCTCTGTCTCTCTCTCTGTCTCTCTCTCTCTCTCTCTCTCTCTCTCTCTCTCTCTCTCTCTCTCTCTCTCTCTCTCTCTCTCTCTCTCTCTCTCTCTCCCTCTCTCTCTCTGTCTCTCTCTCTCTCTCTCTCTCTCTCTCTCTCTCTCTCTCTCTTTCTCTCTCTCTCTCTCTCTCTCTCTCTCTCTCTCTCTCTCTCTCTCTCTCTCTCTCTCTCTCTCTCTCTCTCTCTCTCTTTTTTTTTTTTTGTTGTTGTTGTTGTCTAATCATGTAGTTTATCGCTGCCTTAAACTCCAATTTATCAATTCTGTGATATTCGAGTTTTCTTTTTAATTGATTCAAGAGACAGCGACGTCTACTAAACCCAACATTTATATAAGGGGAAACACACAAGGAAAATAATTCTAGTAAATTAGAATTAGAAAACCCAAAAACAAAAAAGAAAAAAAAATCAAATATCTTGAACTTCCGCTATCTTTCGCCTACCCCCCCCCCACCCCCCCACCTCCCCCTCCCCCATCAACTCCCCTCCTTCTCCCTCCCCCATCACCCCCCTCTCCTCCCTCCTCCATCCCCCTCTCCTCCCTCCTCCATCACCCCCTCCTTCATCATATCCCTCCCCCCTCTCCCATCATCCCCCCACCTCCCTCCTCCATCACCCCCCTCCTCCCCCCTCCCTCCCGCCATCCCTCCCCCCACCCCCATCACCCCCTTCCTCCCTCCCCCGCCCCACATACAACTTTGAAATATGCAGAAATGGGCAAATATTCTTCCTCCATTAGTCACGGTCGGTAATTAATGGGTTCAAGTTTTACAGTTTTAACTCTTTCCAAAAGGCGATGATGAGGTGGGGGGGTGGGGTTGATGAGGGGGGGGGGAAGGGGAGGGGGTGAATGGTGGGGAGGAGTCGGGGAAAGGGAGAAAGGAGATGGGGAGAAGGGAGAGGGGGAGAAGGTGTTGGGGGAGAGAAAGGGGGAGGGGGTGGAGTGGGGGTGAATGGTGGGGAGGAGTCGGGGAAAGGGAGAAGGGAGAGAGGGGGAGAGAAAGGGGGAGGGGGTGGAGTTGGGGGAGGAGGGTGTTTGGGTAACCTTTTGGAATTACGTGTTAGTTCCTATTGATATGTTTTTTTTTTTTTTTATCTATCCTTTTGCTCTCTCTCTCTCTCTCTCTCTCTCTCTCTCTCTCTCTCTTTATCTCTGTCTCTCACTCACTAACTCTTTCTTTCTGTCTATCTTTCTCTCTCTCTCTCTCTCTCTCTCTCTCTGTCTGTCTGTCTGTCTCTCTCTCTCTCTCTCTCTCTCTCTCTCTCTCTCTCTCTCTCTCTCTCTCTCTCTCTCTCTCTCTCTCTCTCTCTCTCTCTCTCTCTCTCCTTTCTCTCTCTTTCCTTCTATCTATCTATCTTGGTATAGATCCATCTATCTATCGTTCATCTTGTCTTCCCTTCTCATGTTTCCTCGTATACATTTCCAGACATGTTAATAAAAAAAAAATATTATATATCGATGATGCAACAAAAACAACAACAAAGCACAAAGTATATGGTGGAAAAAAAAGAAAAAATAACATTTTAATATTTACTTAGGGGGGAGGGGGGTAAAATACTACTTTTATTTATCAAACCTAAATGAAATAAATATTTTTTTTTTCCCTAAGAGTCAAGTGAAATGGGAATTACACAATTGCGTATAGTTGCATATTCCCCTATCCCCCTCCCCCATCCCCCCTCCCCCCTCCCCCCTCCCCCTTTACATATTATACCCACTCCCTCTTCACCTCCCACCCCTACCCCCATATCCCCTACCCTTATACTACCCCCCTACCCCTACCCCCCTCCCGATCCACCACGGTACAATCTATTTACTCCCCCCCCCTCCCCCTTCACCCCTACCCTCCCCCTACTGCCCCATCTACCTTCTGCCTCCCTGCCACCCCTATCCTACTCCCCCACCCCCCTCCATTTCTACTATACCACACCCATTCCCCCCCATCCCCTTGCCTCAACCCCCCCTTATTCACTCCCTACCACTCCCCTCCCCCCCTCCCCCTATCCCACTCCTCCTCTTCCCCTACTTCCCTCCCTACACACACATCCCCCCCCTCCCACTCCACCCCACTCCCCTCTCCCTCCCTCTCCCTGCATCCCTGCCTTCCACTTTTGATAATGATTACTTCGGCAGAATTTATAAAGTTGGCAATTAAATTAATGTATCGATGGATAATTAGTACCACCGCTCGGGGCCACGGCTGCTTCAAAAAATTTGCAATTTTATTTTATCTTATTTATTTATTTATCTCTCTATTTATTAGTATTATTATTATCATTATTATTATTACTATTATTATTATTATTATTGTTATTATTATTATTGTTATTATTATTATTATTATGGTATTGTTATTGTTTTTTTTTTTTGGGGGGGGGTTATGTACTAATTCATATGTGATTTGTTTTTGTTGTTATTGTCACGGTTTTATTTGTTTCGCTATGGTGAAACTTCTTTTTCAGGGGGGGGGGGGCGCCAGGTATTGGGTGGATGGGGTGGGGAGGGTGGGGACTGTAGGGCTTTGCAATTAACAATAAAGAATGAGAGGAAAGGGATGGGATTAAAATGAAATACGCGAAGAAGGGGAGGAGAAGGGGAAATAGCAAGGAGGAAAGGAAAGGAAAAGAGAGAAGAAAAAACAGAAGAAAAAAGGAGAAAACACAGCAACAAGAAATGAAACACTTTAGAAGAATAAAAGGGACGCAAATTATGAATCAAATAAACAAACAGATATTAAGAATAGAATGATAAATTTGGCGCAGAAAAAAAAAAAAAAGAAAAAAAGAAAAAAAAAAAAAATAATAATAATAATAACAGGATTACCGAACCTTGGAGGGGGAGGGGGATAGAGGGGGGCGGTAGGGGAAGGATGAGGGGGTGGTGAGGGGGTTGAGAGAGAAGGAGGAAGAATAGAGAATGAGGTTGGAGAAAGAAGAGCAGTATAAGAGAAAAAGGAGGGAATAGAAAGAAGAAGAGGGGAGAAAGAGTAGATGGAGAGAAGATAGGAGGAGAAGGAGGAAGGTCATGGAAAGATGGAATAGGGATAGAGAGGAGGAGGAGGAGGAGGAGGAGAGAAGAAGCAGAGGATAGAAAAAAGGGGTAGAAGGAAGAGGGGGAAAAGGAAGGAAAAAGGACGCCCACACAAAGAAAATCACAGACCAAGGAAAGTCTACGAAGGGCGCACTCTGCTGTTAAAACGGCCGAGGGTTTAGCTTCCAGAGGCTGACACTGGCAATGCGAGAGGCTATTGCACTCAAGACCTCGAGGGTAGGCTAGGCAGGGCTGTTCTTGCGAGTTTGTTTGTTCCTTTGTTTCTTTGTAGGTAGACTGATGATACTGTTCTTGCGAGTTTGTTTGTTTGTTTGTTTCTCTGTGGGTAGACCGATGATACTGTTCTTGGGAGTTTGTTTGTTTCTTTGTTTGTTTCTTTGTTTCTCTGTAGGTAGGCCGATTAGGGTATGGCGTTAGGCAGGGCTGTTCTTGCGAGTTTGTTTGTTTCTTTGTTTCTCTGTAGGTAGACTGATGATACTGTTCTTGCGAGTTTGTTTGTTTGTTTGTTTGTTTGTTTCTCTGTAGGTAGACCGATGAGGGTATGACGCTAGGCAGGGCTGTTTCTTGCGAGTTTGTTTGTTTCTTTGTTTCTTTGTAGGTAGACCTCGAGGGTAGGACGCTAGGCAGGGCTGTTTCTTGCGAGTTTGTTTGTTTCTTTGTTTCTTTGTAGGTAGACCGATTAGGGAGTGACGCTAGGCAGGGCTGTTCTTGCGAGTTTGTTTGTGTTTTTCTTTGTTTCTCTGAATAGATCGATATGTATCTTGTTTGTGTGTGTGTATGATATACACATTATACTATATCATATAGGCTGCGTGTTGGTTTGGTATTTTTGTTGGTTTATATGTTTTGTTTGTTTGTTAGTAGGCATAAATAGATCGAAGTGTTATTTGCGTGTATTTGCACATATGTGGGTAAGTGCATGTATGTACGTATATGTGTGTGTGTCAAAACGTTGACGAAAAATACAACACAATAACATACACCCAGTGCTTCACAACACGAACATTATACAACAAAACCTTTGAGCCAATTGCTTGTAAAACAGCGCAAGCAAGCAAGCAAGCAACAGATCATACCCAACAAGTGCAGTATCTCCCCACCCACTCCCACCACCCACCCACCTCCCACACTTCCTTTAAGAAGCTTATCAAGATATCAAGCAAATTATGCTTTGTCAGACATTGCAGTGCTTGCTCATGGTAGGAAGAGAGAGAGAGAGAGAGAGAGAGAGAGAGAGAGAGAGAGAGAGAGAGAGAGAGAGAGAGAGAGAGAGAGAGAGAGAGAGAGAGAGAGAGAGAGAGAGAGAGAGAGAGAGAGAGAGAGAGAGAGAGAGAGAGAGAGAGAGAGAGAGAGAGAGAGAGAGAGAGGGAATAAAAGAGATAGGGAGAGAGAGAATGACAGGAAGAGATAGAGAGTGACAGAGAGAGAAAGAGCGTATAAGAAAAACAAAAGCAAGTTAGAGAGAAAGAGAGAATGACAACAAGCGAGCGAGTGAGAAAGAAAACGAGA
>BOPN01000297.1:327631-330131 GCA_017312705.2 Penaeus japonicus | reverse complement strand
CTGCTTGAATCTGCTGGATTTTGCTTGAATCTACTGGTATCTGCTGCACTATCTGTGTCACCATATGCTTGGATATGTTTGAACTGTTTGAATCTACTTTGAATTTTCTGCTTGCATGTGTCTCGTTGTGGGTGAATCTGACTAACTCTGTTTAACTCTGCTTGAATCTGCTTGAATCTGCTTGTATTTTACGTGACTGAACTTAAATCTGCTGAAGTTTTTTGAGTTTTTTTTTTTCTAATTCTTAATCCGTTTGAATCTCTTTAACTATGCTTAAATCCATTTAAATCTCCTCGCTTAATTAAAGAGATAGTAAAAAGGAACAGCCTAAAGAGTAAAATACCTTAGGCTTCTTGTCTTATGAGAAGTGAGTTATATCTGGTTCGCGTGAATGTCCTTTATATATCATGGTTGGTATGGCTTTTGTCTCTCTTCGTTCTTTTCTTTCTTTCTTCTTTCTTTCGCTATAATTGGATGTAGTCATTTGTTTCTGTCATTGTCACTTTTACTGTGGCAATTATATATATATATATATATATATATATATATATATATATATATATATATAATATCTTAATGTTTGATTCTTTATGTATATATTTGTGTGTGAGAAAGCTAGAGATAGATAGATAGATAGATAGATAGATAGAGAGAGAGAGAGAGAGAGAGAGAGAGAGAGAGAGAGAGAGAGAGAGAGAGAGAGAGAGAGAGAGAGAGAACAACAGAAAGAGATAACTCAAGAGAGAGATAGAGATAGAGAGAGAGAGAGAGAGAGAGAGAGAGAGAGCAACAGAAAGAGACAACTCAAGAGATAGATAGATAGATAGATAGATAGATAGAGAAAGAGAGAAAGAGAGAGAAAGAGAACAAGAAAAAGATAGAACATTCCTAAGTACCTATTCCTGTAAGCCTATGTGTAATATTTTCTCATAGAAGTAATGTGTGTACTGTTTTATGGGTGCTTGTAAACGTGTGTGTGTGTATACAACCCATGTGAAAGCGTTGGTGCACATCTATATGGTTAGACTAATTATCTTTTCAAAACAATAAAGATAATAGAAAATGATGTGCATTGCTGAAATTAACTTCCGTCACAATAGAGGGTGGGTGGGAGGGGATGGGGAGGGGATGGGGAGGGGATGGGAAGGGGTGGGAGGGTGATGGGAAGGGGTGGGAGGCTGGAGGAGAGGGGGGGGGGGTGAGGATGGAGGAGTGATACCGCGGTGATTATTATCTGTGAATGAAAACGTTTAATTAAAGAACGTTGCGTAATTATGCCGTAATGTTTGTTTGTTTGTTTGTTTGTGGTCTATGGTGGATAGGGCAATTTTTTTTCCCTCACACTCACAGAACAGGAAGAAGGAAGTTGCAAGATTACGAAATACGAAGTGAAGGATTAAATGTTATAAAGACACACGGTGAAATGTAAAACTAAATTTAATAGATGAGAGAACAAAAAAGAATGCAAGAACACCAGCGATGAAGAACAGTCCTTTCTTGGACGCCCTTGAACACAAATAATAAAAAATAACAACCAAAAAAAAAAAAAAGAAGAAAAAAAAAACAGTTTCTTAACAGTATCAACAAAGATCGTCAGAGAATAGAGAACAAGTAGCCTACTTTCGACTCTATGCCAGGAGTTAATAGAGGCGTTTTTTCGCTTTCCATCGTTCAAAAAAAAAAAAAAAAAAAAAAAAGAGAGAGCCACTTGATGCCAGACTCACGAACCACCGACTTCATTACTGGTCAAGGGATTTAGGGCCTTAAGGACATGCTACTTAAGAGCCATTTTCCCTCATGTCTCGTCTTATCCCTTATCCAAGCCCCTCCCTACCACCCTCACCCCCTATCCTCCCCCTACCCCTCCCTCCTTCCTACCCCCCCCCCCTCCCCCCCCATCATACGAGATCCACGCCGTGATGCCCTAAAGATTGGATGTAAATAAAGCTCTTATTCGGGGCTCTTATTAAGGGGGAATGAACCGTAAAGACTTATCTTTTCAGGAAGATCGTAAAGTCGTTTTTCCCTTAACAGAGGAGCGGAGCAACACTAGTCAAGTTTCCTTCTGATTTGATTAAACAAGGAAGGGGAAGCAGACCTTAGGGGGGACAGGGGGGGGAAGGGGAGTAAGAGGGGGAGGGGGAGGAAGGGGGAGGAGGAGTAAGAGGGGGAGGGGGATGAAAGAGGAGGAGGAGGAGGAAGGGGGAGGGGGAAGCGGAAGGTGGAAAAGGAAGGTGGGGGAGGAAGAGGATAATGGAGGAGGAGGAGGAGAAGGAGGAGGGGGGGGAGGAGGGGAGGGGGAGGAGGAGGAGGAAGAAGGGGGAGAAGGAGAAAGAGGGGGAGGATGAAGAAGGGGGATGGGGAGAAAGAGGGGGAGGAGGAGGATGAAGGGGGAAGGGAAGAAAGAGGGGGAGGAGGAGGAAGGGGGAGGGGGATAAAGGGGGAGGAGGAAGAAGGGGGAGGAGGAGGAAGAAGAAGGGTAGCAGACCTCAGGGGGAGA
>BOPN01000297.1:317631-320131 GCA_017312705.2 Penaeus japonicus | reverse complement strand
TATGAAGAGAATGTCTTAGATATTGTTATCTATAATCACCTTACGAGCGTGAATGTGAGTTTGGAACTGTGAAGTTTGTGTGTGTGCGATGTGCAATATGCATGCTTGCGAGTGTGGAGGTGTTTGTGTGTGTGTGCAATATGCAATGGGTATGCGTGGATGTGTGTGTGTGTGTGTGTGTGTGTGTGTGTGTAGAAGTGTGCAGAGCAATTGTGTGTATGTGTGTGTGCGTGCGTGTGTGTGTTTGTTTGTGTGTGTTTGTGTGTGTAGAGTAATTGTGTGTGTGTGTGTGTGTTAGTGTGTGTGCGTGTGTGTGTGTGTGTGTGTTAGTGTGCGTGTGTGTGTGTGTGTCTGTGTGTGTGTGTGTGTGTCCGTCTACGTGTGTGTGTGTGTCTGTGTGTGTGTGCGTGTGCGTATATGTGCGTATAGGAATCATTATAGATCTGTGTTTCGTAAGTACGATCTGTCTGTGTGCCCTTTACTCTAAACTCAAAAAAAAAAGGTAATACATCACGTGTGCGAAAGTGAAATAATGACAGTGCAGAAGAGTATCATATGTTATCATTGCTTCTAAAACGCGACAGCTGACCATAACAGCGCACGAAGGTCATACCGAAAATGCGTATTAATAACGAAATAATGATAGATTAGACACTGAATTTTAGTGAGAATCATGCACGATCCGAGGTCCTATAAAGCACGTCGATAAAGTTTGAAATAGAAGAGAATTGCGAGGATTTTTTTTTTTTTTTTTTTTTTTTCACTGACGAAAACCAAAATACATTTTTTCTTCAGTCGCATGTGAGTTAAATTGTTATGATATATATATTTTTTTTCAATTTTCTGTGGTTTTGCAATTACACTTGTATAGCTCGGTTTTGGTTATCTTCCTATATCGAAAAAAAAAAAAAAAAAAATAACATAATAGTGGAAAATGAAAATAGAATTTTAAAAATGGATAATAGTAGCTGGCAACGTAAGAGAGAGAGAGAGAGAGAGAGAGAGGAGGACAGATGGGGAAACCAAGAGAAAATGTATATATATCCTCTCCTTTTAAGCTATTATCTGCAAACTAGAGACGCCTCATTACATTCTTCCTCTGCTTTTATATTATGGTCTATCTATCTCTCTCCTTCTCTCTCCCTCTCTCTCTCTTCCCCCCTCTCTCTATCTCTCTCTATCTCTCTCTTTCCTTCTCTCTCCCTCTATATTTCGGTCTATCTGTCTCTTTATTTCTCTCTTCCTCTCTCTCTCTCTCTTTCTCTCTCTCTCTCTCTCTCTCTCTCTCTCTCTTTCTCTCTCATTTTCGCCATCTCACTCTCCCTCTCTCTCTACCATCTATATCAATCAAAATCAGTTCCATTTCGGATAAGCAATATCTTATAACAAATGTAAATCATGTGTAAATGTTCTCATCTGTATTCTTGCAGTGTTTGTGCATTGTATTTTTTTTTTTTTTTCTTAAAAGTATTTTTTCTTAACTTTTTTTTTCTATCTCTGTCTCTCCTCTTCTGTTAATTCTTACTGTATTTTTCCTTCGTTTGTTTGTTTGTTTTTTCCTTTTTTGTTCAAGTAGCATGCTACATATTATACACTTGCTATTTCATTGTAAAAAAAAAAAGAAGAAAAAAAAAAAGATAATGATAATAAGTTGGGTAAAGGTATTGTGTGTTTAGTGTGGATAATGCAATTGCTGACATTGATTTGCATTTTATTTATCTTCATCAGGTATTAATCACTTCATCTAAGTTATATCAGATTATAAACTTTTTTTTTTTTTTTGATAAAAGCAGTGTTCGTTGGGTTTTCTTTTTCTCTTCTTCAACTACATATTCGTCTCCATCATTCCTTGTCTTCTTATTCTTCCTCTTATGTTTCTCCTTATTCTCATTCTTCCTCTTTAATTTCTTCCTTTCTCCTTTTTTCTTCTACATTTTCTTCTTCTTTTGAGTCTTTTTATTCTTCTACTTCCTTTTTTAAGACTTGATTTAATTTAATTGATTTTAAGAAATAATAATGAATAAATAGAATAAAAACGTTATCTGGATTTCCTTTATCTATGTATCAATCATCACAAGATAAGCTCATGGTTGCTTTCCACCCTCCCATACCCATCCCCCACCCCCCCTATCCCTACCTTCACCCCCCCCACCCCATCTTTTTTTGTTCCATTTTTTGGCCTTGACTAATTAGTGAGCCAAAAAATAATTAGTGAGTGAGATCATAATATTTCATATGGGAATTTTTTTCCCCTCACTACTTTTTATTATCATTTTTTTTTAATTGGTTGCATCAATATATTGCATAAATACGCTTATATACAATTTTGTTATAAGAGAGGAAGATTACAAGGAGAGAAAGATTGTAAGATTGATGTAAAAGAATGATATGATAATGGACTGGATGGAAGAAGGAGAATTATAGAGATACGTAGAAAGAAGTAGAGAAAATAGATAAATGGATTGTAAGAAAACTAAGGGAATGGATAATGATAAAGAAA
>BOPN01000297.1:297631-300131 GCA_017312705.2 Penaeus japonicus | reverse complement strand
ATTGGGTGTTGGAGTAAAGGCTTGTAGTGTGTGTGTGTGTGTGTGTGTGTGTGTGTGTGTGTGTGTGTGTGTGTGTGTGTGTGTGTGTACGTGTGCGTGTGGAGTGTTGTGTTTATGTGGTAAGTGCGTATCGGGTGATAACAATGTAATGGGTTCATGATTAATGGTCATAGAAGGATCGTAAGTTTAGATAGATATATACGATGGGATGGATATAATGATTGTAAGAACAGATAAAGCGAACTAGAGGTTACTTTCTCTCTCTCTCTCTCTCGTTCTCTCTCTCTCTCTCTATCTCTTGTTCTCTCTCTCTTTCTCTCTTGCTTTTTCTCTTTCTCTCTCTCTCCCTCTCTCTCTCTCCCTCTCTCTCTCTCCCTCTCTCTCTCTCTCTTTCTCTCTCTTTCAGTCTATGTTCCTCGCACATCCAAACAACCACACCTTAACAAACACACACACACGCACATACAGAACATCATAATTGTTCAAATCCAGTGACGTCATCACCCGAAAATCCATCGCCAGATACACACGCAAGTTTGTAAACATCCTACTGCAAGCAAGCAAAAAAAAAAAAAAAAAAAAAGAGAGAGAGAGAGAGAGAGAGAGAGAGAGAGAGAGAGAGAGAGAGAGAGAGAGAGAGAGAGAGAGAGAGAGAGAGAGAGAGAGAGAGAGAGAGAGAGAGAGAGAGAAAGAGAAAGACACACACACACACACACACACACACACAGAGAGAGAGAGAGAGAGAGAGAGAGAGAGAGAGAGAGAGAGAGAGAGAGAGAGAGAGAGAGAGAGAGAGAGAGAGAGAGAGAGAGAGAGAGAGAGAGAAAGACACAGAGAGAGAGAGAAAGAGGGAGAGAGAGAGAGAAAGAGAGAGAGAGAGAGAGAGAGAGAGAGAGAGAGAGAGAGAGAGAGAGAGAGAGAGAGAGAGAGAGAGAGAGAGAGAGAGAGAGAGAGAGAGAGAGAGAGAGAGAGAGAGAGAGAGAGAGAGAGAGAGAGAGAGAAAAGCAACAACTAAATCATCTTACTGATTAACCTCTTTGCAACACACCCACCACATACGCCTCCACCTTACTATTAGCTTTTGGGACTTAACAGCTGGGAGCGAGATGGAAAGGCACGTGGGAGGGAGAAGAAGAAAGAAAAAAGGATAAGTAGTAGAAGGGAGAGTGGGAGTGAGAAGAGAATAAGAAGGGGAAGAGGGAGAAAATGAGAGGGAACGGATGGGAGAGGAGGAGGGAGGAGAGGAGGAGAAGAACGAAGAAGGAGAAACAGGAGAAGGAGCAGCTGGAGGAGTGGAAGAACGGATGGGAGAGGAGGAGGGAGGAGAGGAGGAGAAGAAAACGGAGGGGATGAGGAGAGAAGGAAAAGGAGAAGAAAAAGTTGAGATGGTGGTGATAAGGAGTGGGAAAGATCAGGAGGATAGAAGAAGGAGTACTGCGGAGTTAGAAAGTTTAATTGAGGAGTAGGAGTGAGAGATGAATAAGTAAGGAAGAGAGGGAGAAGAATGAGAGAGAAGGAAAAGGATAAAAGAAGTGGAGAGATAGAAAGAATAAAGGAAGAAGGGGAGAGAGAATGAAAGAGAGGAAAACGAGGTGAAAAAAATTTATCCTATTTTTCCCTTTCTTTCATTCCCTGTCGCCTCATCCTTCCCCTCTTCCTCCTCGTCCTCTTCCTCCCCCTACTCTTCCTCCTCCTCTTCTTCTTCTTCTTCTTCTTCCTCCTCCTCCTCCTCCTCCTCCTCCTCCTCCTTCTGCTCCTCCTCCTCCTCCTCCTCCTCTTCCTCCTCCTCCTCCTCTCCCTCCCCCTCCTCCTGTTTCTCCTCCTCCTCCTCCTCCTCCTCCTCCTCCTCCTCCTCCTCCTCCTCCCTCCTCCTCCTCCTCCTCCTCCTCCTCCTCCTCCTCCTCCTCCTCCTCCTCGACACACTCTCTCCTTTATCTTATCTACTGTCTCCCCTAACAACTCATGAACCCAGCGAACTCACTTTCATAACCTCTTCCTTTTCTACTCCTTCTCTCCCTATCTTCCCCTCCTCCTTCCCCCCTCCCCCCTCCCCATTCCTTCTTCATATCCCTTATCCCAGCCTCCTTCCTAGTCTCCCCCTCCATCTCCCTTTCTCTTTCATCCCCTGACCTTCCTCCCCCCCTCCCTCCCTCATATTCCACCCCCCTCCTCCTCCTCCTCCATATACCCTTCCTGATTCTCCTTCCTCTTTCATCTCCCTCCCCCCCCCCCTCCCTCCATACTCTACCCCTCCTTCTCTCTCTCCCTCTCCTCTGCTCCCTTCTTCTCTTTCCTCTTTCCCCCCCCCCTTTCCCCTCTCCCCTCACCCTGCATCTCCCTCCCTCTTCAGCTTCTTTTCACCCCCCACTTAATTTCACCCTCCCCCCACCCCTGCGTGCTCTCCTCTAGCCAGCAGACCGTCAAAATATAAACATGTCGGCTGGCAGCAAGAACAGAAGGGTTGTATAAAAGAAGGTTGGGGCTGGAGGAGGGGGGAGAG
>BOPN01000297.1:285131-287631 GCA_017312705.2 Penaeus japonicus | reverse complement strand
GGAGGGGAGGAAACAGTGGGAATGAGAAAGAAGATAAAGGAAGTGGAGAATGGGGTTAATAGGGAGGAGAAGGGGGGGGGAGGGGAGGGGGAAGAGTATGTTGCATTCAGGTGCGAAAGTATGAAGAGTCCAGAGTTATGAGGGTAATTATTGATATTTGCAATGGAATGTTTAGAATGGGGAAGAGGGAGATAGACAGAGAGAAAGAGGGGAGAGAGGGGGACTGAGGGATAGAGGGGAAGGATAGTGAAAGGATGGGATGGATGGAAGGGGAGGGAGGAAAGGAGGGAGGGGCAAGGAATTTTGTGAGAAGAGGGATGTAAAGGGGTGTTGGAAGAAGGGGATGAGAGAGAGAGAGAGAAAGAGAGACAGAGAGAGAGACAGAGAGAGAGAGGCGGAGAGAAAGAGAGAGTAAAAGAGAGAGAGAGATAAAAACAAAAAAAAACATAAATAGACAGAGACAGAGAGAGAAAAAAACAAAAAAAAACACAAAAAAAACAGTAAAAGAGTGGAACCAGAAAGAAAAAAAAATCAAAAAGAAGAAATAGAAAGAGAACGAAAGAAATTAGCGGGGGAGAAGGGTAGAAGGAGGGTAAGAGAGTAAAAAGGGGGGGGGGGGGAGGGAGGGATTTGGAGATGGGGGGGGGGAGAGGGAGGGTGAAGCAAGCGAACTTCCTACCTGCTTTTGACTTTTTGTCTGCTGTTGGCGAGCTGTGGCGGAGTTTCGAGTTTGGATAAACTGTATACAGAAGTTTGTTTCGCCTTTACATAATAACAGCAAACATAATGATATATATTCGCGCGCGTGTGCTGCCTTGCATAAGTGAGCGCGTCCTATTTCGAATTGTTATTGTTATTTTTTGTTGTTCTTGTTGTTTGTTTATCCATTGATTAGTCTATGGATTTGTTTATTCGTTGTTTTCTCTATCTATTTATTGTTTGTCTGTTTATTAATTTCTTTATTTATTTACTCTTATTTGTTTTCTCTGGTTAAGTTATCGTCTTTATTGCTATTTTTATCTAACTATTTTTCTATCCTTATCATCGTCTTATTTTATTCCTACTTTAGATGTGGATTTTTTTGCGATTAATTTGAGAGTGTGCTTTGCAATTTGTTGATCCTTTTATCTATTTATCTATACTCTATATCTATCTATCTATCTACCTATATCTATCTATCTATCTATCTATCTATCTATCTATCTATCTATCTATCTATATATATATATATATATATATATATATATATTATATTATATTATATATATATATATATATATATATATATATATATATATATATATTCTCTATTTTTGTTTCAGAATGCCATACAAAAATATTAAAGTAGTAGATACTAAAATGCCATTAATATCAATAGGTTATGACGATTATCGCACAATACCTCATCATCATCATCATCATATCTTTCCATACATTAAAGAAAGATAATAAACATTACAAAAAAAAGCTTAAGGAAGAGAATAAAAAGAAATAGAATGAAAAGGAAATATTTTCTCGGGAAAGAAGAGAACTGTCGACATAACACAAGCTCTCTTTCTCATTTCACATTCCTCTCAGCAGGACATCTGAGGGAGAGAGATTATGTCTGTGTGTTGAAAGTTTACTCTGGGAGGAGGTGGTGGGGAGGGTAGGGAGAGAGGAGGGAGAGGGAGAGAGGAGGTGGTGAGGGAGGGAAGGGGAGGGAGAGGGAGGGTGGATAGGGAGAGGGATGGGGAAGGGAGGGAGGAGGGAGAGGGAGGGAGGGTGGGGAGGGAGAGGGAGGGAGAGGGAGGAAGAAGGTGGAAAAGGAGAGGGAAGGGGAGGGTGGATATGGAGAGGGATGGGGAGGGTGGATGAGGAGAGGGATGGGGAGGGGTGGATATGGAGAGGGAGAGAGAGGGTGGATAAGGAGAGGGAGGGGGAGGGTGGATATAGAGGGAGAGGATGAGAGGGATAGGGGATAATGAGGGGGAGAAGGATGGAGGGTAAGGAGGGGAGAGAGAGGATAAGGAGTAGGCATGGAGGGAGGAGGGGGGCGGGACTGAGGAGGGGTAGGGAGGGAGGATGAGGAGGGAGTAGGAAGGCAGGGGGAGAGGGAGGAAGTATAATGAGGGAGTCAGAAAGGGAGAGAAGTGAGGAAATGAGAGAGAGAGAGTAAGCGATGATGGGGAAGGGAGGAGGGAGAGAAGGAGTAGGTGGAAATGTTTGGCAGGAGGCGGAAGTGAAAGGGGGGGGGGGGAGAGGAGGGGAATAAAGAGGATGTATAAGGGGAGAGAGGAAGGAGGAGAAGGGGTGTAGAGAGAGGAGTTAGAAGGGGGAGGGGATGAGTAGAGGAGGATCAGGAAGGAGAGGGAGGTGAAGGAGAGGAAGAAGGACAGAGAAGGTTAATAAAGGAGGGTGGATAAAGGTGGAGAAGTGAGGAGGAGACATGGAAAAGTAAAGTAGGAAGGAGAGGATGAGTAATAGGGAAAGGGAAGTACGAGGAGAACGGAATAAATGA
>BOPN01000297.1:265131-275131 GCA_017312705.2 Penaeus japonicus | reverse complement strand
GAGAAAGGAAGGTGGAATAAAGGAGGAAATAAAGGAATATAGAGAATGACTCAGGAAAGGAGTGGAGGAAAACAGGAGAAGGGAAAGACAGAAGAGAAGGAAAAGAGAGGAACTGAAAGAAGAGGGGGAGGGATAAGAAGAAGTAGAAGGAGGGAAAGGAGAAAGAGGGAGAGGAGGACGAGGAAGAGGAAAAAAAGGAGGAGGAAGAAGAGGAAGAGGAGGAGCAGGAAGAAGAGGAGGAGGAGGAGGAGGAAGAGGAAGAAGAAGAGGAGGAGGAGGAAGAGGAAAAGGGAAAGGAAAAAGAGGAAGAGGGAGAGGAGGAGGATGAAGAGGACGGAGAAGAAGAAAGGGTCGAACGATAGAAAGTAAAGGAGGAGAACAGAGGAAGTGGAGGAGGAGGGAGAATAATGAGGAGGAAAAAGAAAGAAAAGGAAAGATGCGAAAGAGAGAGAACAAAAGAGAGTAAGAGAGACAGAGAGAGTGAGAGAGAGAGACAGAGAAACAAAGGGAGAGAAGAAGAAGAAGAAGAAAAGGTAAATACAGAGAAAGACAAATAATGAAAATGTGAATTCATTCTCAGAAAGTTTATCCCTTCATGACCTTAAGGCTCATTTTCCCTTGCCCTCCCTCCCCCACCCCCCTCCCCCACCCGGGACAGCAGACGACCCACCTGTTAACAGAGCAAACCGGATGGCAAGGGGTCAGGGTAGGGGGCAGGGGGCAGTGGCAGGGAGGGGGAGGGGAACGTGTCAAGAAACAGGAGCTCAGGAGGAAGGGGGGGTGGGGGAGAGGGGAGAGGGGGTAAGGGGTTCATGTCAAGAAATGGGAAGAGGGGGAGGAGGGGAGGAGGGAGGGATTGGAGGGGGAGGGAAAGGGGGGGCTAAAGAGAAGCACAGGGCAGACATGTGCTTGTTTGTTTATGCTTTGGAAATATATTGGAAAAAATCTGGTATATTTTTTTAGTGTCGTTTTCGTGTGTTGGTTTGAGTGTAGGTGTTTGTGTGTGAATGGGTGTTTGTAGATGTGTGTGTTTGTGTGTGGATGTATGGATGTAGATGTCTGTGTTTGTGTGTGGATGTGGATGGGTGTTTGTAGATGTGTGTGTTTGTGTGTGGATGTGAACGGGTGTTTGTAGTTGTGTGTGTTTGTGTGTGGATGTGGATGGATGTTTGTAGATGTGTATGTCTGTGTGTGAATGGGTGTTTGTAGATATGTGTGTTTGTGTGTGGATGTGAATGTGTGTTTGTAGATGTGTGTGTTTGTGTGTGATTGGCTGTTTGTAAATGTGTGTGTGTATGAGTGTGAATGGTTGTTTGTAAATGTATGTGTGTGAGTAAGTGAGTATGATGACGATGCTTAATAAAGTTAAAATTGTTAATAGTAATAAACACAAGGATAAGTTTCAAAGTTCGTCTCTTTCAACATATGTATATTCATCTAATTAGCAGTGGTATATTTCTTTATACTTTCTGCTTATATCTATATATTCCGATATGTACTTAAAGAAAGAGGAAACAAGACCAAGAGGAGGAGAAGAGGAATTAGGAAGAGAAGCGCTAATAGGGAGAGGAAAATGACAAAGGAAGAGGAATGTGAAGAGGAAAACAAAACCTTTACAGAGTTTATAAGACACAGAAGAGAAACAATATGAAACAACGATTGCAAAAAACAATAACAAGTAGAAGGAGAAGAAGAGAAAGAAGAAAAGAAGAAGAAGAAGTAGGAAAACGAGAAGAAGAAGAAGAAGGAAGTAAAAAATGTAGAAAAAAGAGGGAAAAAGAAAAGAAAAAAAAACATGTAGGAGAAGAAGAAGAGGAGGAAGAAGAAAGGAAGAAGTAGAGGGAGATGAAGATTTAAAGGAAGATAGTAATTACGGCTGGTTTGGCCGACGACCGCTCCTCAAATTACAGCTCTGAAGCCTCCTTTTCAAAGGCCACAGAAAACGGAAAGGCAAGAAGAAAACGGAAGAGGGAATGCGATGAGAGAGAGACGGGAAAGGAGAGAGAGAGAGAGAGAGAGAGAGAGAGAGAGAGAGAGAGAGAAAAGGAAAGAGAGAGAGAGAGAGAGAGAGAGAGAGAGAGAGAGAGAGAGAGAGAGAGAGAGAGAGAGAGAGAGAGAGAGAGAGAGAGAAGCGTTGAAACATGACGGAGCGTCAGATAACAAACCAAAGACACGGAATAAATGAAGTGTGAACATTTCGACAGTTTAAAAACAAATAAACAAATAAAGTTAAAGGTGATGGCAAGGGGGGAAGAGAAAAAAAACAGGAGCCAATGACAGAAAAAGGTAAAATCAAACACAGACATGTTCAATAACTCATTCTTAATTAAATTTCAGTAACATATATATATATATATATATATTATATATATATATATATATATATATATATATATATATATATATATATATATATATATATATGTATATATATATATATATATATATATATATATATATATATTTATATATATATATATATATATACATATATATACATATATATACTATGTTTCCAAAAAGGGTTATTAGCTATAGGATCTGCCTAAACCAGATCATAGAATGTGTAGATCCTCTGTTACATATCAACAATTTGCAACATTTCTGTCAAGTAGATCGTCGGTAGATTGCAACAACGGTTTAATTCTGATAATGTATAGGAAGTCTAAAGTGCTTTTCATCGATAGCTTTTGTTGTTCGTATTTTTTTTTAAATCCCCCCCTTTCCCCCTCTCCAACTCCCCTCTCCCAGCTGTCCCTTCCCTTATTTCAATATTCTGAGTTCGCTAGAGGTACAGAGAGAGAGAGAGAGAGATACAGAGAGAGAGAGAGAGAGAGAGAGAGAGAGAAAGAGGAAGAGAGAGAGAGTGAGAGAGAGAGAGAGAAAGAGAGAAATATAAACAGAGAAAGTCATCCAAGAAACATAGACAGCCAGAAAAAAATAGTAAACAATAGATATAGTAAACAAAGACATGTATACAGACATACATACAAACAGACAGAGAGGCACACGCATACACACAAACACATATCTACAGACAAACCAACCCGCACAAACATACACGCGAACAAACAGGGACAAACAGACATACAGACAAACAGACAAACAGACAGACGGGCACACCAGCAGATCACCATAAAACCCACACATTTCAAGAGTCATCTGGGTATAATACAGATTGTTCTCTGCTCCAGCGTAATGATTCCTATCGTCGAACCCAGAGAGATATAAAAATGACAAAAGGAATATAAGAAAAAAAAAGGAGAAAAGAAAAGGTAAAAAAAAAAAAAAAAAAAATCTTGCCTAAAAATGTATATATTTCCTGCCTGAAAATGTGTAGATTATACACTAGTATAGGAATTTTGAAAAAAAAAAGTTTTTATCTCTCACTATCCTTTTCATCTCCCCTCTTCCTCCCTCTGCTTCCCCTCCTCCCTTTCCCATCTCCTTTCCCTCCCCCTCTCTTCTCATCTCTCTCCCCCTCCCGCTTTAAACCCCTACTGCCTCTCCCCATCCCATCTCCCATCGCCCCACCTCCCCCTCTTCCCCCATTATCCCTCCCCCTTCCCATCAGCCAACCAACATACCTCCCCCTCCCCTTCCCCCCTCTCTACCCTCCCTCTACCATCCCCTTCCCCACTCCCATCCCCCACCCCCATCCCCCTTCCCCATCCCCCCACCGCCATCCCCCACCCCCATCCCCACACCCCATTCCCCATCCCCATCCCCCACCCCCATCCCCACACCCCCATCCCCCCACCCCTCAGATTGGTTCATTGGTTAAATTCCCAAAAGCCAGAGATGGAAAAATGAAACGTACATTTTATGTATTCGGGGGAAATATATCCTTCGGTTTGCATCATTGTTAAGGTTGGGGGCTCGGGTGAGGGGGGTGGGGGGTATAGGGGATGGAGGGGAAGGAAAGGGGATGGGGGTTGGAGGGGAAGGAAGGGGGATGGGGGTTGGAGGGAAAGGAAGGGGATGGGCGTGGGGTTGGAGGATGGGAAGGGAGGGAGAGGAGAGGGGGTGAGGAGGAAGGGAGGGAGAAGGAAGGGAGAAAGAGGTATAGCGAGGGAGTGTGTGTGTGTGAGGGGGGGGAGGAGGTAAAGGATGAGGAGAGATTGGGGGACGGAGAGGAAGAGTGATAGATTTGGAGGAGGTTGAAGGATGGGTAAGAAAAGGAAGAGAGCAAATGAATGAGCTTAGAGGAGAGAAAGAGAGAGATACAAAGAGAGAGAGAGAAAGAGAGAGAGAGAGAGAGAAAGATAAAGAGAGAGAGAAAGAAAAAGAAAGAAAAAAAAATAGAGAGAGAGAAAGATATATATAGAAAGAAAGAGAGAGGGGCAAAAAAGAGAAAGAAAGAGGGAAATAGAGAAAAGGGAGAAAAATGGACGGAGACACTATAGGACGAAACTAAAGCCGAAAAAGAAATGAAGAAAGAGGAAAAGAAGGAATATACAAAAATGATAAAAATGAAGCAAGAAAAAGTGAAGAAAGAAGGGATACAAGAAGAAAATGCAAATGACGAAGACGAATCGAAATGAAAATGACTAAACGAAAAAAAAGTTAGAATTATACTTACAATAAGAGAAATGGATTAAGAAAACCGAAGAATAAGAATTTTTGCAAACCGAAAGCCACAAAAAGGTACAAAATACAGAAGAAAGGACGCTCAAAAGATGGAAAAGAGAGAGAGCGAGAGAGATAGAGAGAAGGAGAGAGAAAACGAGAGAGAGAGAGAGAAAGCCTGACTGGGTTTGATACACTGGAGGCGTCTCATTATAAAAATAAGATATAAGGTTTCATTGCCAGAGGATAGGGTGGGTCTTCAGGGGCGCGGGAAGGGGGAGGGAGGGAGGGAAGGAGGGAAGGGGGGAGTCAGGGCAGGCCCTCAAAACACACGGGTGTTCGGGAAAAAAGGCGGGGAGAATCCGTAGAGTTTTGTTTTGTTTTGTTATCTCTTCTGTATTCATATGATACTTTTGGCTACATGGCTTTTGGTTTATTTGTTCTGCGTGGTGTGTTTGTCAGCAGATTGCATATATTTGTTCTAATATATTCATAGATTTGTTTGTCTGTTTGTTTATCTATTTATCTTGATCATTTATTTATCACCTTTGCACATGCACGAACAAGATACCGCGCAGTTCAAGTTATGATACAGTTATCAAGTTATCATTAATTACTACAAACTTGAAAAATAATAATAACTCTGTATAATACATCTGATAAGATGAAGTAATGGCGCATCTTATTGTTAATATGTCTGGAAGGCTGTATTACATTACATTAAGCAATATAATGTACAAAGGCTTTATTGCAGTTGCATTTCATTTAGTTGGTTTTCTTACTGTCTTGTCAATAAGATCTATTATCTAAAGCCTTGTCATGGCAATTCATGAATTACAATACCAAGTTCAAATCTCACGACAACCAAACGTGTTGCAAACATGTTAAATAATCACGTGACGCAACCTTCAGTTCTTCGACATGAGTTTCATTTTCTTTTAGTGGAGTTTATGAGAAATTTTGAACCTCGGACAAAATGGAGCCTAAGATCCACATCCACATATTGCATGTTGCACACAACCTACCTCGTCGGTTTGCATATCCACATGCGAGAGGATCCGCGCACAGACTTTATGCTAAAATTATGCTTGCTTGGACGATATGCATTAATGCGGATGTCATTTGCAATATTGCCTGCGGTTCTGCCCGACGAGTTTAATACCTGTTGTTGTTGTTTTTTTGTTGTTGTTTTTCATTTCGATTTGATATTTATGATTTCGTGTTGTTGTTGATGAATTTGTTTATCTATTCACTCGGCATATATGTATATATATATTAATGTGCTTGTTTGTTTACCATTGCAAATTCACGTAATTACTAACTCATTCACTTCATATTTTATCTATGCATGTTAAATAGAAAGAATAATGTAGAAATAAATTACAAGTGAAAGAGTATGAATAGATTGCAAATATATATCGGAATGGTGATGCAATCGTTATACTGGTGTATCAGATCAACATTGCAATGATAAATGCAGCGCGGTAATAATGACTGTGACAATAGAACGAAAAGGGATAATGATAGAGGGGGATTAAACAAATACACTCACACACACACACATTAACACACACACACACACACACACTAACACACACACTAAAACAAACACACACACACACACACATAAACACACACACACACACACACACACACACACACACACGTGGACACACACATAAACACGCATGCATACACACACACACACACACACACACACACACATACACACACACACATGCACACACACACACACACACATGCACACACACACATACACAAACAAACAAAGACAAATATCGCCAACAAAAACACACACTCACACACACACACACACACACACACACACACATGCACACACACACACACACACACACATGCACACACACACATACACAAATAAACAAAGACAAATATCGCCAACAAAAACACACACTCACACACACACACACATACACACACACGTGGACACACACACACACACACGTGGACACACACACACAAACACACACACAAACACACACACACACACACAAACAAAGACAAATATCGCCAACAAAAACACACACTCACACATATTGAGAGAGAGCATCGGTTTAAAAAGGGCAAAACAGCACAACAAAACCAGATGACAAAACTGTGAGGGTGAGGGAGGGAAAGGGAGGGGAGGGGAGGGGAGAGGAAGGGGAGGGGAGAGGAGGGGGAAGGACCATGAGGTGGGGGGATGGGGGGTGGGGGGGGGGGGCTGTTCAACAATGAGAGGCACAATAGGAACCTTCCCTTGTCTTTGTAGGACCTCCCGAAGGATACGGGCATCATTCTGGCTCTCCCCTTTCCTTTCTATGGACTTTCTTTACCTTTTCTCTATGTCTTCTCATCATCAACCCCTTCACTTCCCTTTCCCTCCTCTCCGCTCTCTTCCCTTCATGTCTTCTCATCATCCACCCCTTCACTTCCCTTTCCATCCTCTGCACTCATTTACCTTCCCTCTCTTCCCTTCATGTTTTCTCATCACCCGCCCCTTCACTTCCTTTCCTTCCTATTCACTCATATACCTTCCCTCCCTACCCTTCATGTCTTCTTATCACCCACCCCTTCACTTCCCTTCCCTCCTCTCCCCTCACATCCCTTCCCCTCCCTTTTCTTTTGCTACAAATCATGTCCTTTCGTTTTTCCCCTTCTATCTCTGCTTTCCCAATATCTCCCCCTACCCCTTCCGTCCTCCCCCCCCCCTTCTATCTTCTTAAATCCCCCCTCCTTCCCTTCCCTTCCTTCCATTCCCTTCTCGTCCCTTTCCTCTATCTTTCTACCTCCCTTCCCTCCATCTTTCTCCCTCCCTTCCCTCCCTACCCTTCCATCCCTCACCAAACCTCCCCCATTCCCCCTTCCATTCCTCCCCCACTCACCCTTCCATCTCTCCCCCACTCCCCCTTCCATTCCTCCCCCACTCCCCCTTCCATCCCTCCCCCCACCCACTCACCGTCCCACACAGTCAACCACACAGCCACTTAGACACCGTCCCACACAGTCAACCACACAGCCACTTAGACACCGTCCCACACAGTCAACCACACAGCCACTTAGACACCGTCCCACGCAGTCAACCACACAGCCACTTAGACACCACCCCTCACCCCTTTCGCAGATATCTTGTTTGATCAGACGGCGATCGAGTGAGACAGCAATTGCCTGCAAAGGGAGATTGGACAAGCCGCCTATCCACCCTCATTGGCTGTTGGAAGAGTTAGCTTTGGTGGATAGACAGGCTGAGGTCAGGTCGGCTGGTATAGCTCTGTCTGGAGTCTGTTGTGTGCGATGTGTGTATGGGATCTTTGGTGGATGCTTTGTGGTGTGTGGTTTGGTTGGGGTCTGGTTGGGGTCTGGTGTGTGTGGTCTGGTTGGGGTCTGTTGTGTGTGATCTGACTAGGGTCTGTTGTGTATGGTCTGACTGGGGTTTCTATTAAACGGTCAATAATGTGTGGTCTGTTCGGTGTTCTTTGGTGATTATTCTGTTGTGTGTGGTCTCTTTAAGGACTGTGCCATGTGGTCTTCTTGAATGTTTTCGACTAACCGTCTATAATATCTATGGTCTCTTTTTGTGAAAGGTCAGCTGTCCGTGGGTTTTAATATTTTTGGATCCTTATTGACTTTCTCTTTCTGTCTTTGGGTCATCACGGAATGTCTATGCCAAGAAAATGTCTATCGCTCGCTTTGCTGTCACTGGATCAATCATAGACGTTTGATGCTTTCTATTCTAACCGCTGTCTGGGCTGTCTTTGGATCATTAGGCTATACCAGCTGTTATCTGTGGATTCCCTCGGTTATTAGAGAACCAAATGTTACTGTATTTGTTTGTTAGATCACTTGAAAGGATCTGCAATCCGTTTAGTTGTTCCCAACAATGCAATATCTCGTTTCTTACGTGTCTTTCATATCTCAAATGTATTCGCGCATCTCGTTTGTTTTTTGTTTGTCTAAGTGATAGGGGTTATTATGTCTGAATCTCTGCATCTTGTCACTGTGCTCAACGGCCCGAAATGCCACTGTCAGTTGCTAGAGAATGTGCATTGCATTAGACAATATATTGATATACATGAATTGCAGTGGCAGAGCAGCCGGTACGAGGACTCGAGTAAAAGCGATTGATTATCATTAGGGTGATTCTGTCTCGTTCGGAGTTGATCTGGCTTTGTTGCTCTTGCAATCCGGCTTGTTTTTGTTTGTTTGTTTGTTTGTTTTGCTTTTTTTATTTTTTTTTTCATGGAGATTTTTTTTGTTCGTGTTGTTGTTTTTTTCGTTTTTGTTCGTTTTGTTGCTGTTGTTGTTGTTGTCGTTTTGTGATTTCTTTATTCCCTTGTTCTTTTTTCTTTTTGTTTCTTGCATTTTGTGTGTTCTCTATTTTCTTAATTGATTGTTTTCCTTCTTTAATTTCTTTTATTGTTGATGATCTCTGCTTCTTTTTATCCATTTTTATTTCTTTTTATTTTTGTTGTTAATTTCTTTCTCTCTCTCTCTCTCTCTCTCTCTCTCTCTCTCTCTCTCTCTCTCTCTCTCTCTCTCTCTCTCTCTCTCTCTCTCTCTCTCTCTCTTTCTTTCTTTCTCTCTCTCTCTCTCTCTCTATCTATCTATCTATCTATCTGTCTATCTATCCATCTATCTTTCTATTTATCTATCTTTCTATCCACCTATCTATCTATCTCCTCCTATCCCCTCCCTCTTTCAATTTGCTCTCTTATCTTTCTCTTAACATAAAATGCCTCTAAACTAAACATACCATCATAAAGTTTATAAAAAAAAAATGTAATGTAATTAACCCTTCTCAATATCCTCCCTGCCTTCCTACCCTCCCCCTCCCCCTCCCCTCTTCCCCCCCTCCCCCTCCCCCATCCCCCCTCCCCTCCCCCTCCCCCTCCCATTCCCCTCCCCCTCCCCCTCCCCCTTCCCCCTCTCCCCTCCCCCCCTTACCGCAACACGCATGCTGTTGCTTAATGCTACACTTGCAACAAAATAACACGAATTCTCATTGACATTGCATTGGTATTTTCTTTTTCTTTTTCTTTTTTTTTGGCAACACGTGCAATCATTAATTATCCTGTCTCGCGGTAAAGAGGTAATTGGCTTTTTTTGCGAGATGCTGACACGAGGAGGGGGTAGGAGGGGTAAGGAGGGAAGGGGAGGGAGGGGAGGGAAGGGAGGGGTGGAGGGGTCGATATCGAGGATGACATAAAAGTTCAATAATGAAAAAATAAAATACTGTAGTGTTGTTTTTTTTCTCTCTCTCTTTCTCTTTCTCAGCCTTTTCTGTCTCATTCTCTCTCTCTCTCTCTCTCTCTCTCTCTCTCTCTCTCTCTCTCTCTCTCTCTCTCTCTCTCTCTCTCTCTCTCTCTCTCTCTCTCTCTCTCTCTCTCTCTCTCTCTCTCTCTCTCTCTCT
>BOPN01000297.1:255131-257631 GCA_017312705.2 Penaeus japonicus | reverse complement strand
TCACTCTCTCTCATTCTCCCTCATTCCCTCACTCACTCACCCATACACTCACTCACTCACTCACTCACTCTCACCCTCCCTCATTCCCTCACTCACTCACCCATACACTCACTCACCCATACACTCACTCACTCTCTCTCACCCTCTCTCATTCCCTCACTCACTCACTCACTCTCACCCTCCCTCAATCCCTCACTCACTCACTCACTCTCACCCTCCCTCAATCCCTCACTCACTCACTCACCCACACACTCTCTCTCGCCCTCTCTCATTCCCTCACTCATTCCCTTACTCACTCACTCACTCTCGCCCTCTCTCATTCCCTCACTCACTCACCCATACACTCACTCACTCTCTCTCACCCTCTCTCATTCCCTCACTCACTCATCCATACACTCACTCACTCACTCTCACCCTCCCTCATTCTCTCACTCACTCACCCATACACTCACTCACTCACTCACTCACTCTCACCCTCCCTCATTCCCTCACTCACTCATCCATACACTCACTCACTCACTCTCACCCTCTCTCATTCCCTCACTCACTCGCTCACCCACGCACTCACACCCTCCCTCATGCTCCTTCATACTATTTTAATTTTATCTTCCCTTCTAATATACTAATTCCTGCTTCCATTACCAAGTGTGACTCTCTTCATTATTAATATACCGAGTTCGTAATATGACCGAGAGGTAGGTAAAATAAAAAGAAAAAAATATATATATATATACTTAGGGCATAATTAATGTATGATTATTTCGAATTATGCGCTATTGAAATGTTAATTATACAAGTTTTGTTTTCGTCTACTTTTTTTTTTTTATTATTATTATTTTTGTTTTCTTGTGTGTGTGTGTGGGGGGGGGATTTTTTCTTCTTCTTCTTTTTCTTCTTTCTTTTTACTTCATTTTTCCAATGTTATTTTCTGTGTACATATTAATTAGATTAGTCTGTGGTCGTGTTATAAGTGGCTTTTGTATTTTCGTTTTCTTTTTCTTTTATTTTTTTCCTAATGACGATGAAAAGAGGGGATTCTGGTCTTTATAATCATTAAATATTCTTCCTCCCACTTCCCTTTCTCTCTTGTCTTCCTACCTATCCCCCTTCTGATACACAATTGACTCTCCCTTTTCTCTCTCTTTTCCTCCTTTCCCCTCTTCCTCCTCCCCTGTCTTTAAATCGCTGTCTCTCCTCTTACCCTCTTTATTTCTTCACCTTTTCTCGTACACAAACTCTCCACAACACCATTCCTTCTTCTCCTCTCTCCCTCCCCTTTCTCTTTCTCTCCTCTCTCATTCCTCTTTCCCTCTCTCTCCCTTTCTCTTCCTCCCTACCCTTTTCCCCACCCCCTTCCCTATTCCTTCTCCTCCTCTCTCCCTTCCCTTTCTCTCCCTCTCCTCTCTCATTCGCCTTTCCCTCTCTCTCCCTTTCTCTTCCTCCCTACCCTTTTCCCCACCCCCCTCCCTATTCCTTCTCCTCCTCTCTCCCTTCCCTTTCTCTCCCTCTCCTCTCGCATTCCCCTTTCCCTCTCTCTCCCTTTCTCTTCCTCTCCTCTCTCATTCCCCACCCCCCTCCCTATTCCATCTCCTCCTCTATCCCTTATCTTTCTTTCTCTCTCCTCTCTCCCTCCCATTTCTCTCTCTCTCTTTCTCTCTCTCTCTTCCTCCCCTCCCTCTTCCCCACCCCCCTTCCCTATTCCTTCTCCTCCTCTCTCCCTTCCCTTTCTTTCTCTCTCCTCTCTCCCTCCCATTTCTCTCTCTCTCTCCCTCCCCTCCCTCTTCCCCCCCCCCCCCCCCTCCCCATTCCATCTCCTCCTCTATCCCTTCCCCTTCTTTCTCTCTCCTCCTCTCCCCTACCCCTTTCCCTCCCTCCTTTCCCTTTCCCTTCCTCCCCTCCTCTCCCCTTCCTCCTCCCACACCTGACAGAACTACGACCTTCATTGACCTTTCTTTCCTCACAGCTAACTGACTCACGCGTAGGAAATGCTCTTGTTTACTTTAAGTCACTTCAAGTCTGGTGACTGATTCTGACTTAGGAGGAACTGTGTCTAAGGGCGTGTGGGTTGGGTTTTGCTAGTGTTGTTGAGCCTGTGTTTTCTCTCTTCTTGAATTTATTTTTTTCTTTTCTTGTTTTTGTCTTCTTTTTGTTCTTCTTTTTTTTTCTTTTTCTACTTCTTCTTTTTCTATTTTTTCTTTTTTTTCTTCTTTTTTAGTTTTTTTTACTCTTTTTTTTCTTCTTCTTCTTCATTTTCTTATTTTCTTCGTCTTTTCTTACTCTTTCTTCTTTTCCTTTTTTTTTTGTCGTATGTTCTTTCTTTCGTATTGTTTTATTGCCTTTGTTTCGCTTTGGGTTTCTCACGCTTTGTCTGCCTTTCCTTATTTTTGTTACGTTTTCTTTTTCTATCTGTCTATCTTTTTCTCTCTTTTTGCTTCAGGTATATGACTTTTTGTTCTCTCCATTTCTCCTTTAATCTTTTTCTCTCATTGTCTCTTTCCTT
>BOPN01000297.1:225131-237631 GCA_017312705.2 Penaeus japonicus | reverse complement strand
AAAAAAAATGGAACAGGAAAAAGGGAAAACGGACAGAGAAAAAATCTAGTGTTAATCTCATAAGCGTAACAACTTTCCCCGAACTGGCTTTACGGTGTTGTAAACTCGAGGTAGAGAGACTGTGCTCTCCTGAAAACACCTTTTGAGACGATAAAGAGATGATTATATGTCTGCGAGAGAGACTGTGAATATTTCATTTTCTTATGCATAATCAGTTTTTTTTTTTTTTTTTTTTTTTGGGGGTGGGGGTGGGGGGTTCTCTCTCGCTTTCTCTTTCTCTATCTATCTATCTATCTATCTATTTATTTATCTATCTATTTTCCTTGCTCTTCCTCTGTCTCTCTTTCTTTCTCTCCCTCTCTCTCTGTCTGTCTCTCTCATTTCCTCTCTCTCTCTCTCCTTCTCTCTCTCTCTCTCTCTCTCTCTCTCTCTCTCTCTCTCTCTCTCTCTCTCTCTCTCTCTCTCTCTCTCTCTCTCTCTCTCTCTCTCTCTCTCTCTCTCTCTCTCTCTCTCTCTCTCTCTCTCTCTCTCTCTCTCTCTCTCTCTCTCTCTGTCTCTCTCTCTCTGCATCTCTCTCTCTCTGCATCTCTCTCTCTCTCTCTCTCTCTCTCTCTCTCTCTCTCTCTCTCTCTCTCTCTCTCTCTCTCTCTCTCTCTCTCTCTCTCTCTCTCTCTCTCTCTCTCTCTCTCTCTCTCTCTCTCTGCCTCTCTCTCTCTCTCTCTCTCTCTCTCTCTCTCTCTCTCTCTCTCTCTCTCTCTCTCTCTCTCTCTCTCTCTCTCTCTCTCTCTCTCTCTCTCTCTCTCTCTCTCTCTCTCTCTCTCTCTCTCGTCTGTGATCGTTTGTGTTGTTGTTTCATAATGGAGTGTTCAGTTACCGTTTAGATATATTTATCTGAATTAAGATTTTTTTTTACTTAATCATTTATGATGTATGATCAGCTGATCACTGTAACATTATAATCTATATGTGTAATAAGTGTTAGGTACTCATTCATCTATTTTGCATTCATTTATATTATGATATATAGATAATTAATTAATTTAATTTGATTATGCATTTCTTTATCGTTTACTTCTAAATATATATATATATATATATATATATATATATATATATATATATATATATATATATATTTTACAATATATTGCTACCTTATGTATCCATCCATCGTTTCTTCGTTATTCATATATCTCACATTTTTATTCATCTCTTTATTCACCTCTTATCTCAGTTTATTCATAAGTTTTCTGTTTTCACTTATTCATGCATCTTTAATTTTTGACTGAGCATATTCACCTATCATTTATATCCATTCATTCATACCTCTTCCATGTTCATCCCTTTATGCATTAATTATCCATTCCATTCATTCGTGCATCTTCCACTTTCATTCATTCATTCACTCATTCTTCCTCTTCCTTCATTCATACATCTTCCATCTCCATTCATAAATCCACAATTTTTCAATTTTCATTCATAAATCCACACATCTATCTCCATTTATAAATCCACACATTTCCCATATTCATTCATAAATCCACACATTTCCCATCTCCATTCATAAATCCACACATCTCTCTCCATTCATAAATCCACACATCTTCCATCTCCATTCATAAATCCACACATTTTCCATTTTCATTCATAAATCCACACATTTTTCCATTTTCATTCATAAATCCACACATTTCCCATATTCATTCATAAATCCACACATCTCTCTCCATTCATAAATCCACACATTTCCCATTTTCATTCACCCATTCATGCACTTAAGGCGAGAATAACAGGCATGAAATTGGCATGCTTCTTACCTCGCTCAAGACGGCTTCAAGATGCCCCGCCTGACCCTACTTCGCGGCCAGGGAACGTGACCTGACCTCGGAATTGGGGCTAGGAATCGTACTCAAGGGGAAAGAGAGGGGAGGGTGGGAGGGGATGGATGGCGGGGAGGAGGGAAGGATGGGAGAGGAGAAGGGGATGGGAGGGGAGGATGGGATGGATGGCGGGGAGGAGGGAAGGGTGGGAGAGGAGGGGAGGAGGATGGGGGAGGAAAAAGTAAGAAGGGAAAGGTGGAGAAAGGAGGGATAGAATGGAAAAGGGAAAGGAGAGAGAGGGAAGGAGGGGGAAGGAGGGGGGGGGGGGAGAGTGAGGGAGGGAGAGAAGGGAAGGAGGGATGGGATGGGAGAGGGAAGGAATAGAGAGGGAGGGAGAGAGAAGGAGATTCGAGGGTGGTAGAAAAGAGGATAGTGAATAGGAAGGATGGAGAGGGGACGGGACGGAGAGAAGGGAGGGAGGGAGGTGGAGTTAGGGGTAAAGGTAGGTGGGGGAGAGGTAGGGGAGCAAAAAGGGATTATGATAGATATAAAGATTGATAGAGATACGGTGGGGGGGGGGGGGAGAGAGAAGGAGGGAAGGAAAAGCGGATGAGAGAGGAGAGTTTGAGATAGCAATAAATAAGGACAGATGGGTAGAGAGAAAGGTGATGGAGAGAGAGAATTCAAGACTGAGAGAGAGACAAACAGACAGGAGACAGATAAATCATTTATTATGTTAACTTATAGACATGTAGATATATGGAGATACAGATAAGGAAGAAAAATTGGATAAACAATGAGAGAGAGAGAGAGAGATAAAGATAGACAAAGGAGAGAAGAGAAAGAGAGAGAGAGATGAAGGTAGACAGACAAAGGAGAGAAGAGAAAGAGAGAGACGAAGACATACGCACACAAAAGAGAGAGAGAGGGGGGGGGGAGAGATTAGAGAGAAACAGAGAGAAATAGAAAGAGAGAAAGAAAGAAAGAGTAACGAATAACAAGGACAGACACTCACACTACAACGACAAAGAATACACATGTTTAATCACAGACAGTCACTCAGACCTCGATCCCGACATAAGCAAGAGCAGTGTTAGCAAGAGCCATGGACAGGGACGAGTTTAAGCCGCTTTGACACGAGTGTGGAGAGACAGAGAGCGAGAGAAGGAGAAAGAGGAGAGGAGAGAGTGAATGGAGAAAGAGGAAGAGGGGACAGACATTTAGAGAGTGAGAGAAGAGAAAGAGAGGAGGAGGAGGAAGGAGAGAAAGAGAAGGAGTGGGGTTTAGAGATAGAGAGTGATAGAACGAGGAGGAGGAGGGAATGAGAGAAAGAGGAAGGAAGGGGTGAGAGATAGAGAGCGAGAGAAAGAGAAAGAGGAGGAGGAGGAGGAAATGAGAGAAAGAGGAAGGAGGGGGAGACAATAAATAGGAGTGAGAGAGGGAGGAGGCTGAGGAGGAGGAGGGAATGGGAGAAAGAGGAAGGAGGGGGATGAGTGACAGAGAGCGAGAGAAAGAGAAAGAGGAGGAGGAAAAGGAGGGAATGAGAGAAAGAAGAAGGAGGGGGATGAGAGATAGAGAGTGAGAGAACGAGGAGGAGGAAAGAAGGGGTGAGAGCTATGAAACGAGAGAAAGAGACGACGGAGAGAGAGGAAGGGGACGAGAGACAGAGAACGAGAAAAAGAGAATGAAGAGGGAGGGAGACGATGAGTAATAGAGAGCGGGAGAAAGAGGAGGAGGAGGAGGAGGAGTAGGAGGAGGAGGACGAGGGAGGGGGATGAGAGACATACCGAGTGAAAGAGAAGGACGGGATTGGTATACCATACTGAGAGTGAGAGAAAGAGAAGGAGGAGGAGAAGAGACAGAGAGGGTAATTAGAGACAGAGCGAGTGAAAGAGAGGAGGAAAAAGGGCAAAGAGAGACAGTGAGAAAGAGGGAGGGAGGAGGAGGAGAGAGTGAATCGAAGATAATAGAAAGAATTGGATGAAAGACAGAAAGAGATAAATAGATAGATAGATAAAGAGAGAGAGAGAGAGAGAGAGAGAGAGAGAGAGAGAGAGAGAGAGAAACAGAGGCAGACAGAGAGATCCGCATGGGTAGAATGGGTGTGAATGGGCGGGTGGGCGGGCGGGTGGGTGGGGAGGCACACGAGCGTGAAATTACCCAGACGCACGAAATGACAATGGCTAAGGGTATATGTAGGTGGGGAGGAGGGGGAGGAGGAGGGGGAAGGGAAGGGCGGAGGAGGAGGAGGAGGAGGAGAGGGAGGAGGGGGAGGAGCAGGAGGAAGGGAAGGACTGCGTAGGAGGAGGAGGAGTGGGAGGAAAGGGAGGGGGAGGAGGAAGGGAAGGACTGCGGAGTAGGAGGAGGAGGAGAGGAAGGAGCGGAGGAGGAGGACTGAGGAGGAGGGGGAGGAGGGGAGGTCTGGGGAGGAGGAGGAGGAGGGCGAGGAGAGGAAGGAGCGGAGGAGGAGGAGGACTGGGGAGGAGGAGGAGGAGGAGGGAGTAGTCAGGAACAAAATAAGGTGAAAATGATAGGGGTCATGTCTAACTATAGGGCGATGGGGAAGGGGGTGTAGGGGGAATGGGAGGGAGGAGGAGGGGGGGCGGCTTAGTGGAGGGGAGGTGAGTTATGGGGAGATATGAGATTGTATGGAGGGGGAGAGGGGAGAAGGGGGAGGGGAGGAGAGGGGAGAAGGGGGAGGGGGAGGAAGGGGGAGTTGGATGGCTTTTTGTCTTCTCTTCTTTCCTTTCTTTATCTTTTTCCTCTTTAGGTATTTCATTTTCCTTTTCTTCTTTTTTTTTTCCTTGGCTTTTCTTCTTCTCTTTGATTTGTTTATTTTTTTTTTCTCTTTGTTTCTCTTTCTTTCTTTTCTTCTCTCAGTCCTCTTTCTTTTCTTTTTTCTTTTTTTCTTATACTGTTTCTCTTTCTCTTTTTTTTTTATCTCTCTGTCTTCTTTCGTTTTCTTCTTCTCTGATTTCTTCTTTTTTGGTTTCTTCTCTTACTTAAATATCGTTTTCTCTTAGTTCTCTCTCTCTCTCTCTTTCTTCCTGTTTCTCTTCTTCCCTTGTTTTTTTTCTTTTTTGTTTGTTTCTTTCTTTCTTTTCCTTCTTCCCTTGTATCTCTTTCTCTTTCCTCCTTTTATTATCTATTTCTTTTTATTTCTAATTCGCTTTGTTCTTTTTCATTTTTTTTTCTTTTTTTCGTTTCTCCTTCTATTTATTTATCATGTCTCCACTCTTCTTATGAATGATGTAATCATGAAAAAAAAAATAAAAAAGAGAAAAAGAGAATAAAAACGAAAGAAGCAGAGAGATAGGGAAAGGAAAAGATAAGAGAAAGAAACAATAAATAGAAAAAGGAAGAAGAGAGAAAGAGAAAGAAAAAGAGGAAATTAAGAGTAAAATAGTAAAACGAAAATGAAGAGAAAAATAGAACAGAAAAAGAAGAGGGAAAGAGAGAAAAAGAACAGAAAAGGAAGAAAGAAAGAGAACGGAAAAGGAAGAGGGAAAGAGAGAAAGAGAACAGAAAAGGAATAGAGAAAGAGAACAGAAAAGGAAGAGGGAAAGAGAGAAATAGATAAGAGAACAAAAAAATGAAGAGAGGAAAGATAGATAGAACAAAGAGGAAAAGAAAGAAAGACAAGAGAAAATAAAGAGTGAAAAAGAAAAGCGAACAGAAAATGAGTGAAAGAGATTTAGACAAGAGAGAATGAAGAGAGAGACAGACAACAGAAAAAGAAAAGTGAAATATAAAAAAGAGAACAAAAATGGAGAGAGAGAGAGAGAGAGAGAGAGAGAGAGAGAGAGAGAGAGAGAGAGAGAGAGAGAGAGAGAGAGAGAGAGAGAGAGAGAAAGAGAGAATGAAGAGCGAAAGTGAGCAAGAGAGAGAGAGAATGAAGAGCGAAAGAGAGCAAGAGATAGAGAGAGAGAGAGAGAGAGAGAAAGAGAGAATGAAGAGCGAAAGAGAGCAAGAGAAGGAGGGAAGAGGGTCTCATGACTAGCGCGGCGGGAGAGAGAGAGAGAGAGAGAGAGTCCGCCTCCTTTGAATTATGAAAATAAAACCAAGGCGCAGAACTCGGGAAGTGGAGGCGGCAGCTGTTTTATTATTTTGGGTTTATTTGTCCTCTTTTTTTTTTTTTTTTTTTTTTTTTTTTTTTTAGGTGAGAGCAAAATGACTTTTTTTGGGGTTGTTTACTTTTGTTTTGTTGATTTTTGTTTGTTTGTTGAGGGAGGGAGGAAGAAAGATGAATAGATAGATAGATAGAGAGAGAGTAAAAGAGAGAGAGAGAGAGAGTAAGAGAGAGAGAGAGAGAGAGAGAGAGAGAGAGAGAGAGAGAGAGAGAAAGAAAAGAGCTGAAAAGACAAAAAATAGAAAGAGAGCAAAGAGTAATTCACCGAACAGCCGCCGCCATTCGCGCCAAAACAATTACGCATCGCGAAACGGACCAATCAGCGCCCTCGATTTTCCCGCGCAAAAAAAAGAGAGAGTAAAAAAGACAAAAACAGTTATAAAAAAAGGCTAAAAAAAGCGATGTGAAAACAAAAAAAGAGGGAAAAGAAAGAGAAGTGAGGGCTCATCACGTCACTACTCTTAAGCCTTTTGAAATCGACATGATTCTTGCCGGAGTCTACCTGATCCTTAGGATGTGTTCCTGTCGACGGGGATCGAGGTGAGAAAATACAGTGAAAAGATACTTAACCATGAGCTTTCTCTATTTCTCTTTCTCTCTTTTCTTTCTCACTCTCTTTACTCTCTCTTTCTTACTCTCTCTCTCTTTCTCTTTACTCTCTCTCTCTCTCTCTCTTCCTCTCTTTACTCTCTCTCTTTCTTACTCTCTCTTTTACTCTCTCCCTGTTTCTCTCTCTCTCTCTTACTCTCTCCCTGTTTCTCTCTCTCTCTCTCTCTTACTCTCTCCCTGTCTCTCTCTCTTTCTCTCTCTCTCTCTTTATCGTCTTTTTCTTTGAATACAATGATGAAAAAGAAAGACAGAGAGAAAGAGAGAGAGAAAAAAAAAAAACTTTGAATACAAGGATGAGAAAGAGAAAGAGAGAGAAAAAAAAATTCTTGCATGTTCGTGAGGATAACTTGCTGATGATTGCGTAAGTCGGCTCAGAGTGGTCGGTATTGTGGGAGAAATCTAGTAAGTTATGTTTATCTCAAAAGCCTTTTTTCTGATTCCTTTGGTCGCAAGTGTGTATGGGGGAGTGCGGAGGGGGGGGGGGTAGTGGGGATACGTGGGTACTAGACTTTTTAACTCTTTTTTTTTTCTTTTCTTTTTTTATAACTAAATGGCATTTTTCCTCTATATTTTTCTTCTTTTTTTGTGCCACTTCATTCCCGCTTACGTTCCTGGTACAAAAAATGACTTAAGTAGGTTTCATAAGTATGGAATTTTATAAACATATTTGCTTTGCTTGTTCCCCCCCCACCCCCACCCATCCACCCACCCCTTTTTTCTTACTTCTATGTTGCATTTTACGAAATAAGATATTTTTTTCTAGTTTATTTTTTTCTCTTGCGGGAAAATGTTAACATTTTCTATTTCTCTGTCTCTGTATCTCCTCTCTCTCTCTCTCTCTCTCTCTCTCTCTCTCTCTCTCTCTCTCTCTCTCTCTCTCTCTCTCTCTCTCTCTCTCTCTCTCTCTCTCTCTCTCTCTCTCTCTCTCTCTCTCTCTCTCTCTCTCTCTCTCTCTCTCCCCTCTCTCTCTCTCTCTCTCTCTCTCTCTCTCTCTCTCTCTCTCTCTCTCTCTCTCTCTCTCTCTCTCTCTCTCTTCTCTCTCTCTCTCTCTCTCTCTCTCTCTCTCTCTCTCTCTCTCTCTCTCTCTCTCTCTCTCTCTCTCTCTCTCTCTCTCCTTGCTTTCCTCCCTTCCACTCCTCCATCATCTCCTTCCCCATCACCTTCTCCTCCTCCATCTCCCCCTCCTCCTCCTCCTCCTCCTCCCCCCCCCTCCTCCTCTTCTTCCTCTTCCTCCTCCTCCATACCCCCTCCTCTTCTTCCTCTTCCTACTTCTCCTCCTCCTCCTCCTCCATACCCCCTCCTCCTCCATATCCTCCTCCTCCATCTCCTCCTCCACCTCCTCCTCCTCCATACCCCCTCCTCCCCCTCCTCCATGCCCCCTCCTCTTCTTCCTCTTCCTACCTCTCCTCAAGCTCACTACCTAGTTATTTATGGTGTTGGTAAGTACAATAAACACAGGAGCCTCCTGCCCATCTGTCTTGTGTAACGCATGCGCTCGTGACCTGCATGTGGTGCCTCTAACCCCCCTCCCCTCTTTCCTCTTTCCTCCTTCTTCTCTATCTTCTTTCTTGCCTATCCTCTCTCTTCTTGCTTTCTTCTCCTCTCTCATCTTTCTTTCTTCTCCTCTCTCTTCTTTCCTTCCTCTCCTCTCTCCTCTTGCTTTCTTCTCCTCTCTCTTCTTTCCTCCTTCTCCTCTCTCTTCTTTCCTTCCTCTCCTCTCTCTTCTTGCCTTCCTCTCTCTTCTTTCCTCCTTCCCCCCTCTCCTCTTTCCTTCTTCTCCTCTCTCCTCTTTCTTTCCTCTCTCCTCTCCTCTTGCCTTCCTCCCCTCTCTTCTATTTCCTTCCTCTCCTCTCTCTTCTTTCCTCCCTCTCCTCTCTCCTCTTTCCTCCTTCTCCTCTCTCTTCTTTTCTCCCTCTCCTCTCTCTTCTTTCCTCCCTCTCCTCTCTCTTCTTGCCTTCCTCTCTCTTCTTTCCTTCCTCCCCTCTTTCCTCCCTCCCGTCTTTCCTCTTCCCTCCCTCTCTTCTCTCCTCTCTCTTCTTTCCTACTTCCCCTCTCTCCTCTTTCCTTCCTCTCATCTCTCCTATATCCTCCTTCCCCTCTCTCTTCTCCCCCCCCCTACCCTCCCCTCTCTTATCTTCCATCCCTCCCCTCTCTCCTCTTTCCTCCCTCTCCTCTCTCCTCTTTCCTCCCTCTCCTCTCTCCTCTTTCCTCCCTCTCCTCTCTCTTCTTTCCTCTCTCTTCTTTCCTCTTTCCTTCCTCTCCTCTCTCTTCTTTCCTACTTCCCCTCTCTCCTCTTTCCTTCCTCTCATCTCTCCTATTTCCTCCTTCCCCTCTCTCTTCTTTCCTCCCCCCCCCCTGCCCTCCCCTCTCTTATCTTCCATCCCTCCCCTCTCTCTTCTTTCCTCCTTCCCTCTCTCCCCACCCTCCCTTCTCTCCTCTTTTCTCTCTCCCCCCTCCCTTCTCTCTCCACCCTCTCCCCCACCCGAAAACTCCTAGACTACCCGATTCGCTACTTGACTCTAGTCTAGTTTGTCTCATTGATGCAATTCGCTTCACTTGCTTCACCACGTCTTCTCGATCTCAGGTGTTGAATAGATTTCGTTTCTTTGAAAATAATTTTTTTTCTAATCCTTTTTTTGTTTGTTTCTTTGTTTTAGTGTTTTTGTTTTACTCAATAAATATTTTTTTCACGGTTGACTGTGTGATCCTTTTTTTTTTTTTTTTTTTTTTTTTTTTTGGGTTGATCTCACCGATTCGTCTTTTGCTATGCCGACTCATCCATACTTTGCTATAAACCTGAGATCAGATTTATCTTCGTCTCTCTTCAGGTCTCCTTGACTCCTAAGTGAAGTGGAGCGGTTTTATTTACATCCTTAATAGTCAGAGGTATTTATGACACGAACGTAAGAAGCAGATCTGCTATTTTAAGATGCTGCTCCTCAGATACCAAGGGGTATTTGTGGTATTACTCCCCCCCCCCCAATAGCAGAAGTACTTGCAACTTTGCCTCGCCTCCTCTAGTAGCAGCGGCAATAGCTCTCGAATCTATTACGTACCCAATAGCAGAATATTAAGATCTTTCTTGAGCATAAAAAAAAAAAAAAAAAAAAAAAAAAAAAAAAAAAAAAAAAAAATATATATATATATATATATATATATATATATATATATATATATAGAGAGAGAGAGAGAGAGAGAGAGAGAGAGAGTAGAGAGAGAGAGAGAGAGAGAGAGAGAGAGAGAGAGAGAGAGAGAGAGAGAGAGAGAGAGAGAGAGAGAGAGAGAGAGAGACAGACAGAGAGAGAGAGAGAGAGAGAGAGAAAGAGGCAATAGCTCTCGAATCAATCTCATAGTTTACGTACCCAATAGCAGAATATTAAGATCTTTCTTGAGCATAAAAAAAGGAGTAATATTGACGCTCGGATTGATCTAGTAATCGCATTACCGAAGATCCTAATACGGCAAATAGGAGACTAAGAACGAGGCTTTTGAATTTACCTAATGATTGATGTATCAATACTTGCCTCGGGTGTCGCATCTGATATGGCGTTGGTAGAGCGACAGATCAGAAAATGCTTTTATCATTGATTGCATCACCCTTTGCAATAATAAGTGTGCGTTTCGGGAGGTGTAGCCTATATTCACTCTCTGTCTGTATGGGTGTTTATACTATTTTTGTATGTCTGTTTGTGATGTTTGTATCTATGTGTTTGTTTGTGTTTATTTTATTTTCATTTCCTTCTCTCTCTCTCTCTGTTTCTCTCTCTCTCTTACTTCTCTCTCTCTCTCTCTCTCTCTCTCTCTCTCTCTCTCTCTCTCTCTCTCTCTCTCTCTCTCTCTCTCTCTCTCTCTCCCTCTCCCTCTCTCTCTTTCTCTATCTATCTATCTACATCCCTTCTTCTCTCTCTCCATCCATCCATATATCTATACCCCTTCCATCATTCGCTTTCCTTATATCCTCACAGAGAGTAAGAGAGAGAATGTCAGATAAATAGATAGGTAGATAGATAAAAGACAGATAGATAGAGACAGACACATATATGACAGACAGACAGATAGATAGAGAGATAGACAAAAGACAAATAGATAGATAGAAGGATACAGATACAAACAGACACACAGATAGACAGATAGACATATAGAAACAGACACATACAGACAGATAGACATATAGAAACAGACACACAGACAGAAAGATAGACAGATAGAAACAGATGCAGAGACGGAGGAAAAGAGCTTTTCGTGTTAGTCTGCCATCCTTTCCCTCATTCTACTTAACACAACCGCCTCGAGAAGAGCTTTTCGTGTGGCTTATCATGACCCCTTTGCGAAATAGATAGATATTGACCTACTTCACACAGATATACACACACACACGCACACCACACACTCTCGAACGCATAGAGACATACACGCTGAGTGACATATACACAAATACAGTCATATACACACATGCACACACACAGACACACACATACACACACATACACACGCACACACAGACATACTCATACACACGTACAAATGTAAAGGAAGGAAAGGAGAGAGAGGTAGGAAAAAATAAACATAGCGAAAAAAAATAAAAAATAAAATAAATGAATAAATAGATAAATAAATAGATAAATGAATAAATGAATAAATGAATAAATAAATAAATATATATATATATATATATATATATATATATATATATATATATATATATATATATATATGTGTGTGTGTGTGTGTGTGTGTGTGTGTGTGTGTGTGTGTGTGTGTGTGTGTGTGTGTATGTGTGTGTGTATGAATAGAACCAATACAAACGAAGAGATACACGATAAAAAAAAGGTAAATAAAAAAAAGAGTTTTCCCTTAAAAAAAAAAAGGAGAGAAGAAGAAGGATAAGAAAAAAACAAAAAAAACGGCGCTAGTCATAAAGAAATTCCTGAGGCAGAGCGAAGGGACGGCAGCCGCGTGGAGACCTTAGTGGTTCGTGCCGTTAGCCTCAACCCTGTTACTGGACATGCTATATTTAGGGTGTAATTTTGAGACGCAGGGAAATGCATAAAGGGTGTAAAGGATGTCCAGGCACCCTGACTCGCTTTTAAGACTTATTTCTCCCTTAATTTCCACCCTTCTCCCTGGTGCTCTTCACTTTTCTTCCTTTTATGATTTTTTTTTTTTCCGCTTTCCCACTCCCTCCCTTCCTTCCTTCCTTTATATTATCGCCTATATCGTTTCCTTATACCCTTCTTCCTCCCTTCTTCTCTGACCCCGTCTAATTGTTGCTCCCTCCCTTCCTTTTCCGCTTTCTCCCTTCTTTTCCTCTTTTATTTCCTTCTCCCCTCACCGCGCCTTCACTTCTTCCATCCTCCTTCGCTCTCTTCCACTTCCTCCTCCATTCCTCCCTCCATCCATCTCTCCTCCACTACCTTCTCCCTCCACCCTCGCCCTCTTCTTCTTCCTCCCTCCTTCCTTGCCACTTCCTCCACCTCTCTACCCCCCCCCTCCCTCCGTCTACTCCCTCCACCGTTCCCTCCCTCCCTCCCTCCCTCCCTCCCTTCGCCCCCTCCCTCCTCTTTCCTCTTCCTTCCTCTCTGTCCATTCCCACCCTCCATCCCTCCCCCTTCATATCCTCCCTCCATCCCTCCCTCTCCCTCCCCATCCCTCCCTCCCTCCCCATCCATCCCTCTCCATCCCTCCCCCTCCATCCCCATCCCCACCCTCCTCTCTCCCTCTCCCTCCCTCTTCCTCTCTCTCCCTCCCCCTCCATCCCCATCCCCATCCCTATCCCCCCTCGCCCTCTCCCTCCCCATCCCTCCCCCCCCTTTTCCTCACCTCCTCTCCCACCTCACCTCCCACACGCCCACGAAGCTTGTAATTTTATGGGCGCCGCAGCGTGTGTTGTTAGCGAGGGCCTGTGTGTATGTGTGTGTGTGTGTGTGTGTGTGTGTGTGTGT
>BOPN01000297.1:205131-210131 GCA_017312705.2 Penaeus japonicus | reverse complement strand
ATGATGATGCGAATAATAGTAGTAGTAGTAATAGAAATAGTAACAGGAGTAGATGTAGCAGTAGTAATAGCAACAGTAGTAGTAGTAGTAGTAGTAATGGTAATAATAGGAGTAACAATAGAAGTAGGAATAGCAGGAGTAATAGCAGTATTAATATTAGTAGTAGCAGTAGTAGTAATGGTAGTGGCAGTAGAACTAGTAGCAATAGTAGAAATAATGGTAGTAGTAGTAATAGTAGTAATAGTAGTAGCAGTAATAGTAATATAAGTAGTAGTAGTAGTAATGTAATAGGAGTAGTAGCAATAGTAACAATAGTAGTATTAGTAATGAAAATAATGAAAATAACATATGTAGCTTGAATGTAAAGAAAAACAAAAAAAGACAGATCCAAATAAACCCAACCCACGCCTCCCCCCCTCGTCGAAATGGGCGGGTGGGCGTCGCAGGGGTAGTGGGCGTGATGGACAGGCGACACCTGAGGTTGGAAATAGGCGCGGGGAAGGTAGGGAGAGAAGGTAAGTCTGGTATGTTAAGTTGCTGTGGATGAAAGGTGAGGATTGAAGACTTTTTTTGGTTTGTACTTTTTATGTCCTTTTTTTCTGTCTGTCTGTCTGTCTCTGTCTCTCTCTCTTTCTTTCTTTCTTTCTTTCTCTCTCTCTCTTTCTTTCTCTCTTTGTTTCTCTCTCTCTCTCTCTCTCTCTCTCTCTCTCTCTCTCTCTCTCTCTCTCTCTCTCTCTCTCTCTCTCTCTCTCTCTCTCTCTCTCTCTCTCTCTCTCTCTCTCTCTCTCTCTCTCTCTCTCTCTCTCTCTCTCTCTCTCTCTCTCCTCTCCTCTCCTTCGGGGTACTTTCTTCCTTCCCTTTTCCTTTCTCCAACTCATCCTCTCCACTTCCCCAAAACCTTCTCTCCCTTCTCCTACTCCTGCTTGTCCTCCTTCTCTTCCTCCTCATCCCTCTCCTCCTCCTCCTAATACTACTACTATTACTCTTCCTACTCTTCTTCCTCCCCTTCTCCTCCTCCTACTCCACCACATCCTCCTCCACTATTTTCTCCATCTAAATCCCCCTCCATTTCTTCCTCCTCATCCTGCTTTTCCTCCTCCTTTTCCCGTTCTTTCTCCACACTCTCCTCCTTCTTTTCCTCCTACTTCCTCCAGGTTGGTTAAGGTCAGTGAGTAACAGGCCTATAACGTCAGACCGAAGACATATATAATAACATAGGCGGGCGAAAGAGGGAAGGAGGGAGGAGGGAGGGGAGGGGAAAGAGGGGGAATGGGTGGCGGAGTCTAGAGGGGGGGGGGGGGGAGCGGGAGGCGTAAAGGGAAAGGAGGAGGGAAAGGGGAAAGAGGGGAAGGGGGGGGGGGAAGAGGGGAAGAGTGGGGGAGGAGGAATGATGAGATGGCGAATGGAGGGTGATAGGAGGGAAGAAGGAGGAAAATGGTGGAGAGAGGAGGAAAAAGAAAGAGGGAGGAAGGAGAGAGAGGAGAATGGAAGGGGAGAGAGTAAAAGGAAGGAGGAATGGGAGAAGGGAAGACAAAAGGGAGGATGGAAAAGAAAGAGAGGGGGAGAAAACAGAGAAGAGGGGACAGAGAGGAAAGAGGAAAATGCGAACGGAAGAGAGAGAAAGGAAGGACGGAAGAATAAAGAAAAAGAGAAAGAAAGCGAAAGTGTGGAGATAAGGGACAAAAAAAAAATGAAAAGAGGGAAAGGGGGGAGGAAAGAGAGGGAGAAGAAAATAGAAATAAATTCGTAGGTTCAAAACGATAAAACACTTCCGGTAGCGGGTGCCATGAAGATGATGAAGGGCGCGATAAACGAGGGATTAACGAATAGGTGATAAAGGGGAGATGGGGAAAGGGAGGGGAATGGGAGAGGGGAATGAAGGGGGAAACAGGAAGAGAAGGAGGGAAGGGAGGGGTATGAATGGGGAGGTGAGAAGGGAGTGGAGATAGAGATAGAAACAGTGGAGAAGAACGGAAGGGAAAGGGGGAGTGGAAGGAAAGAGGGAAAGAGGGAAGGTATGAGAGGAATAAAATGGAAAGGGAAAAGAGGAAGAGAAAAGGGAAGTGAAAGAAAGAAGATGAGAAAGAAACGAAAAGAATGGGAGAAAGTGTCTAAGGGAAGATAAAAAAAAAAGGATAACCAAGAAAAGAAGAAGAAGAAAAAAAGAAAAGACGAAAAATAACTAGAATAAAAAAATAATAGAAAAAAAAACACACAAAAAAAGAGAGAAAACTAGTCACTAAACGACCAAGAAAGAAAATAAAAAGAAAATAGAATCAAACCAAAAAGAAAGGAAGAAAGAAGGAAGGAATGGTCAGAGAGGGAAGTGATCAGGTCACATGACCTAGAAGGCGTCGGCGGCAGAAGAGGAAAAGAGGAATGGAATGGCTGCCACACAAGAGGACCTGCCACCTTCCCGCCTGGCGATTAGCTTCATAAAGTGCTCGGCCGAGGCTTTCGAAGAGGAAATGAGGCCGAGGAAATTACTCAAGACTCGAATTTCACCAACGGACATGGGTGCTTACGTACACGAATACGTACATGGATACGCGTGGTAATGTGTACGTATATGTATATGGAGACATGTGGTTATGTATGCGTAGATGTATATGGAGACATGTGGTTATGTATACGTATATGTACATGACCATACGTGGTTATGTATACGTATATGCACATGGACACACGTGGTTATATATACATAAACGTACATGGACACGTGGTTATGTGTACGTAGATGTTCATGGATACACGTACTTACATACACGCATACGGACTTGGTCACATACACTTATATGTACATGGACTCAAATGCGTATACATAAGCATGCATGCTATACACATTCTCATATAACTTCAAATAACTTCAGACACGCACACAGGCATAAACACACACACACACACACACACACACACACACACACACACACACACACACACACACACACACACACACACACACACACACACACACACACACACACGCACGCACACACACACACACACACAGTGGCTGAACAGCTGTATATAATGAAAATCAATGCTTACTCAAAACACCTTCCCACTCCCCCCTCCCCCCTCCCCTTCCTCTTCCTCCTCCCTTCCCTTCCTCCTCCTCCTCCTTCCCCTTCCTCTTCCTCCTCCCTTCCATTCCTCCTCCTCCTCCCTCCCCTCCCTCCTCCTCCTCCCTCCCCTTCCTCCTCCTCTTCCCTCCCCTTCCTGCTCCTCTTCCCTCCCCTTCCTCCTCTTCCTCCTCCACTTCCTCCCTCCCCTCCCTCATCCTCCCTCCCCTTCCTCCTCCCCTTCCTCCTCCTCTTCCCTCCCCTCCCTCCTCATTCCACCTCATCCCTCCCCTTCCTCCTCCTCTTCCCTCCCCTTCCTCCTCCTCCTCCTCATTCCTCCCTCTCCCATGAATGGATATTAGAAGTCTCATAAAATACCATGAATGGGATGTCTCTATATTTACACCAGGCTACGCCACTCACCCTTAAAACCTGGTGTTAATACAGGCAGGCAATACACATAACACCAGGTTCCATGTTAAACGTCCAACACCCGGGTATGTTTAAGGTCCAAAATGGCCTCGTTAGTGGCCTAATTCTCGCCTCTATGCGTCATAAACTCCAGATGTATCGGTAGAACTTCCGGTCGGTCGATGATGTAGGCCTATCTGGCTGAAAATCTCTTCTCTCATGCATGATATATCGGTCATGCACCGGAGACTCACGCATGCACGCTAGTATTGGCGATCTAGTTGAAGATCAGAGGGATTAACGTGGCATGGCTTTTTGTTTATCATCAGTTGTTTTTCCTTGTTTGTTTGTTAACTTTTTTTCTGTTTTTTTTTCTTTCTTTTTTTTTAGATATCATTTGTTTTGATGTTTTTGTCAATGATGTTGTTGTTGTTGCTTTTATGGGTTTATTTAAGTTGTTTATTTGATTTATTTGATGTTATTTATGTTTGTTTGTTTGTTTGTTTGTTTTTTGTTATTTGCTGGTTTGGCTTCTTGGTTGATTGTGGTTGCCTTCTTGTTTATTCGTTTCATTTTTTGTTTAAAATAATATCTTCTTGAAATATATTGCTCAGGTTAGGTATCCATTTTTCTTAATCATTATCATTGTTCTCATTTGTAGTTGTATTGATATTATTATTTATTATTTGTTAATGTTATTATTATCGTTATTATCATTATTGTTATTATCATTATGATCAGCATTTTTGTTATTGTTATTAGTATTATCATTAACATTTTTATCATTTTTATCATTATTCTTATCATTATCATTGTTATTATAATCATCATCATCATTATCATCATCATTATTATCATAATTATCTATATCATTATCACTATCCTCATTATCATTATTAGAGAGCGAGAGAGAGGGAAGGAGAGAGAGAGAGAGAGATAAAGAGAGAGATTAAAAGAGATAGAGAGAATCGGGAGATAGATAGATAGATAGATTAAGAGAGCGAGCAAGAGAGGGAGAAAGAGGAAGAGAGAGAGAGAGAAAGAGAGAGAATACCAATAAAAAAAAGTTATGATAACGGGAATGTTTACACCGGTATACTTCTCTCGCCTTGTGGGGGGAGGGAGGAGGGGGAGGGGGGAGGGGGGTTGGGGAGAGGGGGGGGGTGTTAGAGGTGAACTTATTAATCTGTTGATCATTTATTTTTTTAACTTGGACGTTAGTTGCGGGGAGTACATTGATCCGTCTTGCTTTATGTGTGTTTGTCGTTTATTTACAACGATAGACAGAGACGTAGATATGGTGGTAGGCAGATAGATAGATAGGTAGATTGATAGATTGGTATGTGTGTGTGTGGGTGGGTGTGTGTGTGTGTGTGTGTGTGTGCATATGTATGTATATGTATATATACATACATATACATACACACATTCACACACACACACACACACATACACACACACACACACACACACACACACACACACACACACACACACACACACACACACACACACACACACACACAC
>BOPN01000297.1:183734-191234 GCA_017312705.2 Penaeus japonicus | reverse complement strand
CCTCTCCCTCTTTCCCTCCCTCCATCTCCCCCTCCTTCCGTCCCTCCCCCCACCTCCCGTCCCTCCCCCTCCTTCTGTCCCTCCATCTCCCTTTCCCCCTCCCCCTCCTTCCGTCCCTCCATCCCTCTCCCCCTCCTTCCGTCCCTCCATCTCCCCCTCCTTCCCTCCCTCCCTCCATCTCTCCTCCCCCTCCTTGTGTCCCTCCCTTCTGTAACACCCACCCACCCCCACCCGCACCCCCACCCACACCCACACCCACGTCCCCACCCACACCCACACCCCCACACCCGCCCTTCTTCAATCCTAGGATTACAAAATCCTACGATCCTTCATCAGCCTCCCATGACGAAGATTACATACAGTCACCAAAGACGGAAGAGGGACCTTGACTTGTGAAATATCTCAAAGGGAACATCAGAAGGAGGAACCATGGAAAGGAGAAAGGATAAGAGAAGAGGTAGGAAGAGGTGGGAGATGGGAGAGGGGAGAGGAAGAGTGAAAATGGGAGAATGGAGTGGGTAAAGGGGGAGGGAGAGAGAAGGGTGAAGAGGAAGAGTGATAAAGGGAGAAGGGAGGGGGTAAAGGGGAAGGAAGAGGTGGGAGATGGGAGAGGGGAGAGGATAAAGAGGAAGAGAGGGAAAGGGAGAAGGGAGGGGGTAAAGGGGAAGGAAGAGGTGGGAGAGGGGAGAGGATAAAGAGGAAGAGAGATAAAGGGAGAAGGGAGGGAGTAAAGGGGGAGGAAGAGATAAGGGTGAAGAGGAAGAGAGAAAAAGGGAGAAGGGAGAGGTGAAAGAGGCAAGAGGGTAAAGAAGTAGAGACAGATGGAGAAGAAAGAGGTGGGAAAAGCGAGAGGGTAAAGAGGAAGAGAGAGAAAAGGAGGAAGAGGGGAGAGGGTAAAAAGGTAAGAAGAGAGAGGTGTGAGAGAAAGAGAGAGAAAGGCGTGAAACAAATAAAGGAGAATAAGAGAAGAAAGTAGGAGCGAAGAAAAAAAAACGAATAATAGAAAAGGAGAAAGATGATAAAGCAAAAGAATAATAAACAAAGAGATGATAATGCAAGAGAAAGACAGTGGAAGGAAATTACCAAAGAACAGAATGACGAAGGAAGCAATGAAGGACTATGAAAGAAGAGACAAGAAAGAGTGAGAAGGGGGGGGGGGAGAAATATATATATATATATATATATATATATATATATATATATATATATATATATATATATATATGTGTGTGTGTGTGTGTGTGTGTGTGTGTGTGTGTGTGTGTGTGTGTGTGTGTATATGTATATATATATATATATATATAGATATATATATATATATATATATATATATATATATATATATACATAGAGAGAGAGAGAGAGAGAAAGAACAAGAGAGAAAAAGAGAGAGAGAGAGAGAGAAAACAAGAAGAGAGAAAAAACAAGAGAGAGAGACAAAGTAAAAAAACAGTCAGACAAACAAAGAGAAAGCAAGAAAGAGCTAGACACACACAGACAGAGAGCGAGAGAAAGAAAGAGCCTAAGAGGAGAGGGACAAGGTGGATTATTCGCCCTAAGCACTCCCTGCTCTTAGAACTGCTTCTGCTAGTCACCCGGGGATATTTTTTGTCCGTCCCTTTTCGAAGCGAACCTCAGCTGACGAGGAATCACAAGCCGACCTGTGTCTCCTGTCGCTTAAAAGGGCTGGGACGCGGTTCCTTCCCGAGAGAGGGAGAGGCAGGCGAGAGAGGATGGGGGGGAGGAGGATGGAGAGAGAGGGAGGGGTTGAGGGAGAGAGATGGAGAGGGGGGGGAGGGGGAGGGATTGAGAGAGAGAGATGGGGTGGGGAGGCGAGAGGAGGGAGGGAGAGGGGGGGGGGAGTGAAGGGATTGAGAGAGAGGGATGGGGGAGGAGAGGTGAGAGAGGGGTGGGGGGGGAGGGGGAGGGGTTGAGGCAGAGAGATGGGGGATGGGGGAGGCGAGGGAGGGAGGGGGGAGGAATGAAGAGAGAGAGATGAGGGGGGGGTGGAGAGAGAGATGGGGAGGGGAATGCAGGAGAGAGGGGAGGGATTGAGAGAGAGAGATGGGGGTGGGGAGGCAAGAGAGAGGGGTGGGGGGGGGGAGGGATTGAGAGAGAGATGGGGTGGGAGGCAGGCGAGAGAGGGAGGGGGAGGGATTGAGGGAGAGAGATGGGGGTGGGGAGGCAGGAGAGGGAGGGAGAGAGAAGGGGGGGAGGGGAAGGCAGGAGGGAGAGAGATGGGGAGGGGAAGGCAGGAGAAAGAGAGAAGGGGGGGGGGAGGGAGAGGGAGAGAGAGATGAGGAGGGGAAGGCAGGAGGGAGAGAGACTGAGAGAGAGAGATAACAACACATTCATAATCGCTGTCGTTAGAACATTCATATATATATTTTGCTAACTTAAGTTCCTCGGTGATTAATCTTCATTTGTCATCACATGGACAAAAAGAAAACATTGCACGCGGGTGAACACACACACACACACACACACACACACACACACACATACACACACACATGCATACAAAATAATACACACACAGTCGTTCCCAAACGTACACATAGTAATAATGATAACACGTGCCCTTAATCAAACAAATTCCTAGAAAGAAAACCCATTAATCACATAAACAAGCCCCAACAAATATACATAGTAATAATAAATAAATAAAAAGAGATGAAAAAAACAACAACAACAGAAACGGATATTACTTACCGTACTGTGACCTCCCCTACCCCCTTCTCCCCCCCCCACCCTCCAACATACACACGCACCCTATCACTTATTCCTCTCTTCCAACTTCTTCTAACTATCCTCTTTGTTATGCCTTCCTTCGACACACTCCTATCCCCCTTCCCTGCCTCCCCTTGGGCCCTTCCCCCTACCCGCCAGGGACGTAGCCAGAAATGTTCTTTAGGGGACCACTTAGTCAGGACTGATCTGAATAAGGGGCGGGATGCATATCTAAGGGCGTCTATGGGTCTATGGAGGGATATGAATATTTACATAATATTCTATATGGTAAAAAAAAAAAAAAAAGTGAAAATTAGATCGATATTTGATCTTGGCTTGTGAAAGAATTATCCAAAGTGGTATTAAGATTTAATAAGAGTTATCCAAAGTGGTATTAAGGTTTATTAAGAGTTATCCAAAGTGGTATTAAGGTTTATTAAGAGTTATCCAAAGTGGTATTAAGATTTAATAAGAGTTATCCAAAGTGGTATTAAGGTTTATTAAGAGTTATCCAAAATGGTATTAAGGTTTATTAAGAGTCATCCAAAATGGTATTAAGGTTTATTAAGAGTTATCCAAAATGGTTTAATGGAACTCAAAATGTATCTGGGAGTCTCTGATATTCCAGCCCCTTTCTGCTTTTGTGGCAATAACTACAACTGTTTTGATTCATCTAAGATTCCTTAAAGTGTAAGTTCCTTGGAGGATCTAATTTCCCAGTCTAAGATGGCTTACCTCGAATTAATATCCATTTTTCATGGTAATTTAACTGATGAATAAATGTGCTCGCGTAATTATTATCAAACGATAGTATGAAGAGATGAAATAGGAATGCAATCCGAAAGGAATAAATACCTAAAAATAATAAAAGAATATAACTTTCATTTACGATCCCACGTCATTTCGAGTCTTCTTAGTCTAATAATTGATTCTTTAAATGCTTTTTCCAATACCTCTTTTTAATGATCGATATATTTTTCCCCAATGTGGGAGAATAAGATAAGGTAAGACAACTTATTTAGTGATATTATACAAATAATATCTATTAATTCCATATGAGTGATGTAGAGCAACATCTCCTTAACCACTTCCAAGACAGTTAAAAAATCCTTAAATCCTACGATGAATTGGTAAAGGAAATGAAAATGGACTACTGTAAGAATCAGGTTGGATAATAAGCTAACGGGAAATAAGATGCGAAAGCAAGAGAGAAGGATATGGGGATACATACACACACATACACACACACATACACATATGTGTGTGTGTGTATATATATATATATATATATATATATATATATATATATATATATGGCTGAATGATGATCAGAAACAGAGAGAACTGAAAAGAGGTCAATGAATAGATTAGCTGACCCGTCTTCTGCCTTCCGTTTATTTCTATGTCCTCGGGGTTTCTTTTCCATCGTTTAATACTGCAAATTATCTTCAACACATTACTTGACCGTCTTCATAAAAAGAATAAGAAAAAAAACGAACCCCCTGTTAATTAATTCCCTCCTTACCTGTCAGCAACATATACATTCCGAAGTAATCAAGAATGCAATCAAAAGTGCCTCTCAGATCCTTATAATCTTTATAAGGTTAGATAATAGAGAGGGCATTGAGCTGCCACATTAACTTCCTTCAGAATTGTAGGTCTATGTCAGTGTAGTTGATGATGTCCTTTTTTGAAAATGTTTCATATGTTTTATTATTCTTATATTAATACGATAGTGTTTTTATCTCCTCGTTTACATTAGTGATTTTGGTCAATAATATCTCTCTATTCAAAATGAGAATCTCCCTGGCTATTTGTCATACCAAACCGTCTCTCATTATTTGTGGAGCTTGTTGTCCTTTTCCAGAGCTCCAATGGGCGCGGAAGCTGCTTCAATCATTTGCTGAACTCGAACCCATAAATTTCCAATTTCTGAATCAAATAACATTTTCATTTTTAGTGTTTAACAACTATGTCATAGATAAAAAAATATATGTTTGAATACATCAAATTATTACTCCCATGTATCATTTAAAAGTTATCATAGGACTGTGGCTGTCTGTAATTTTACCATAGCCTGCATGAACAATATCCTCACTTTTTCCTGTAATTTTTCTTGATTGTTGTCATGTTCATTGCAAAACGAATACTTGCCATCATTCTAAACATAATAGGTGTACCTGCAAACTTATATGTTGCTTTAAATATTGACTTTTGGATGAAATAAAGCGTGAAGATGGAGGAGTCGTTCTTACCAGCTCCGACCACTGGTAAATTTAAGATCGTAACTCCGCTGGTAAGTTGTTCGTGAATACCGATGCGGTCTGTTTATAATCAGATTTGTAGTTACCGTTGACTTTACCATCGTAAGTGCATTAGTGAATCCATCTTCATGACCAAATCTAAATTGTTTCTCCATCAGTTCTTCTGACAACTTATTCTATACGACTGGGTGAGATTTTTTCTTTTTTTTTTTCTTTTCCTTTGCTTTACATCTAACTCCAAATCCTTGGTTTTGAATGTAGTTCAAGACAAAGCATCTTTTTTTTTATCCATAATCAACATGAATTGCAATCCTCCCCTTTCGAAATGAGGCCAAATTCAGCTTTCTGTTACAAAATAACAACTGTGCTAGAAAGTGTTAGAAAAAGACTTATGAGTGGAAGTTCCAATTCTAAAAGCGCTGATTGAATACCCGAGGCAACAACAATAACATCAACAACAAAGCGAAATATTTCTAGGTCCGTTTTCACTTTACGCTGCTGGGTAAAAAGGACATTTTTGTAATGCTTACAGAAGACTGAATGAGAGCATAGCGTGGATTTTAACTATGTAGATGTCCTTTGCATTCGTCTTAGGAATTCATGATGTACAAAATTAGATTATTATTTATTGTTAACGGTGGGGGGGGGGGGGGGGGGAGCAAGACCCACGCACCCCCCTCCCCTCCCATCCCACCCACTGACTTTGTGCTTAGTGTATCCCTCTCCTTGACCCCCCTCCCTCCCTCCCTCTTCCTTTTCTATCCACCTCCTCCTTTACCTTTCCCTTTGTCCTTCCCCCTCCCCTACCCCCCTTTGCAACCTCGCATGGCATTATGACCTTATTTATGACACAAGGCCAGTGCGTGCCTCAGTGTTGCCAAGGTAATACGCCAACTTTTAGCTTCATTACTGAGTTGAATGTATACAATTTTTTGTTTCTTTCTTTCTTTAGTTGGTGTGAATGTAGGCGGCGCCCACAATCGCTGTTGGAGAATCTTTTGAAGGGATTGGCTTTAGGTGCACACACATCCATGCACACTCATATATGTGTGTATGCATGTGTATATGTGTGTGGGTTTGTGTGTGCGTGGGGGGGGGGGGGTTGTGTTTGTGTTTGTATGTATGTGTTAGTGCGTGTGTTTATGTTTGTGTGTGTTTATGTATGTGTTTGTGTGTGTTTATGTATGCGTTTATGTATGCGTTTATGTGTGTGTGTTTATGTATGTGTTTGTGTGTGTGTGTGTGTTTATGTTTATGTATTTGTTTGTGTGTGTGTGTGTGTGTATGTGTTTGAGTGTGTGTATGTCTGTATGTAATTATGTCCACAATACGGTTTATAGCCAGCTCCCCCAAACCAAGCTTCCCCGACCAGTCCCAGTCTCCAGTTAGAATCTCCTTGACACAAACTGTTATAATAACGCTGATCCCAAAAGCCGTGTAGCTGTGTTTGCTAACAATTCGCGGCGTATTTACGGGATTAACATGCATTCATGTCATTAATTAATTCACAGCTTTATAATGGAAGTGAAAATGGATTCGTGAATACCTTTTTGAAACGAAATGAGAATCTAATGCAGTTATGATACAGTTATATCGCGAAACCGCTTTAATACAGAGTGAATGGATTTTATTTTAAGCTTTTTTTCGGATCCTTTTTAACACCAATTACGTTTTCGAATTTTATGCGTGAGCTCCAAAAGCTTACTGTATAATTACTTTCTCTCTCTCTCTCTCTCTATTTTTCTCCCTCTCTTTTTCTTTCTCTTTCTCTCTCTTCCTCTCTCTTTCTTTCTCTTTCTCTCTCTTCCTCTCTCTCTCTCTCTCTCTCTCTCTTTCTCTCTCATTCTTCCTCCCTCCCCTCCCTCCCCTCTTTCTCTCTCTCTCTCTCTTTCTCTCTCTCTCTCTCTCTCTCTCTCTCTCTCTCTCTCTCTCTCTCTCTCTCTCTCTCTCTCTCTCTCTCTCTCTCTCTCTCTCTCTTTCTCTCTCTCATTCTCCCTTCCTCCCCCTCTCTCTCTCTTCTACATTAATGTCTCTTTCTCTTCCGAAATACATATTCTTGATTATCGGTATTCCATTTTTATACCCCCTCCCCCCTCTCCTCCCCCTCTCCTTCCCCCTGTACCCCCTCACGCCCACGCCAAAGGAATAAATTGCATGACATGACATAAGTGACATGTTTTGACATGAATAGAGTGCAGTGAAAGTGTTGTAGTCATTAGAATAGAGAGAAAGAGAGCTTGGTACGGGGTGTGTGTGTGGGGGGGGGGGGGTGAGAGAGAGAGAGAGAGAGAATGAGAAAAGGGACAGAGAGTGTGAGAAGGAACGGGAGAAAACAAATAAACACTTTTAAACATGTGTACAGACGAAATTCAATATCAACTGAACCCATGTTGCAGAAATATTTACAAGGAAAGTGCAATAGACTGAATTAATTACGGACGCTGGTATGTGTGTGTTTATGTATCATTGCAATGTGCAATCCACGAGGGTGATTTAGTATATAAAC
>BOPN01000297.1:178734-181234 GCA_017312705.2 Penaeus japonicus | reverse complement strand
GAGGAGTGGAAGAGGAGGAGGACCAAGAGGTAGAGGAATAGGGCGAGAAGGAGATGGATGAGGATTATAAAGAGGAAGAGGAGGAGAACGACGATGGAGAGAAAGAGAGGGAGGACGGAGAGGACGAGAAGAAATAAACAACAAATAATAAAAGAATAAACAAACAAGTAAGAACGAGAAAAGAAGAAGACAAAGAGGAAAGAGGGAGAGGAAGTGTAAACGAAGAAAGATGAAGAGAAAGAGTAAGAGAGGTGAAGAAAAGAGGAAGAAAGAACATATAATAAATAAACATGTAAGAACGAGAAAAGAAAACAAAGAGGAAAGAGGGAGAGGAAGTGTAAACGAGGAAAGAGGAAGAGGAAGAATGAGAGAAGGAAAAGAAGAGGAAGAAAGAACCAGTTCTTGTTTGATATCATTTAACACAAGTTTATCTAGCATGCTCTTGTTATCACTGTTGTTATTATTGTTGATAATGATGATGCAAAATAAACTCATATAAAACCTAGCCTTATTACAACCCATTGTTTACTCCTATAAACAGTATGCTAGTCATTAAACTATCTAAAACAATTAAACCCCAATATATGTACAAACATCACAGACGCATTTCAGATTTGGTGGCCCCTTAAAAAAAAAAAAAAAAAAAAAAAAAAAAAACGAATAAAAAAAACAAATTTGAATAATGGAATGGGCGACTCCGTCTATTAGTAAGATTTCGTCCGTTGTAAATCATTCTTTCTTTGACGTTTAACAATCTTTTAAATACTCTGGCCAACCTAGTGTTCTCTCCTCTACGTGTCTTTGATTACGCCTTCATGTTTACGACGGTAATTACATAGGGATATAAATGCGAGTTAATTAATCTCCTGGCATAAGTTATTGACTCCTGAAACTCCATATTATGTGATTATACTTTCGCTTGGTCTTTATGCTTGCGGAGTTGCGGTCACCTGGAAAGTGTGGCAGGGTAGTGGGGGGTCGGTGGGGTGGGGTAGGGGGTGGGGGAGGGGGTAGGACAGGGGTATTCTATGGAGGGGTCCTCAGGGGTGAGAGTCCTTTGAGTACGGAGGGTAGAGGGGGGTTGGTAGGGTTCGTTTTTTTCTTTCTTTCTCTTCCTCTATCTCTCTCTCTCTCTGTCCGTCTTTCTCTCTCTCTTTCTCTTTCCCTCTTTCTGTCTCTCTCTCTTTCCCTCTTTTTCTCTCTCTCTCTCTTTCCCTCTTTCTATCTCTTTTTCCCTCTTTCTCTCTCTCTCTCCTCCCCCCCCCCCTCTCTCTCTCTCTCTCTCTCTCTCTCTCTCTCTGTCTCTCTCTCTCTGCCTCTCTCTCTCTCTCACTCTCACTCTCTCTGTCTGAACGTCTCTCTCTCTCTCTCTCTCTCTCTCTCTCTCTCTCTCTCTCTCTCTCTCTCTCTCTCTCTCTCTCTCTCTCTCTCTCTCTCTCTCTCTCTCTCTCTCTCTCTCTCTCTTTCCCTCTTTCTATCTCTCTCTCTCTCTCTTTCCCTCTTTCTATCTCTCTCTCTCTCTCTCTCTCTCTCTCTCTCTCTCTCTCTCTCTCTCTCTCTCTCTCTCTCTCTCTCTCTCTCTCTCTCTCTCTCTCTCCTACCTCTCTCTCCCCCTCCCCCCATTTCTTCCCTGCCTCCCCATTAATGTTTCACTCAATCTAATTCTGACCATTACTTATCACCACCAATGTAATTTCCAATGCAATCTTAGAACAAAAAACAAAAACAAAAACAAAATATATATATATATGATCAAATAAAGAAATAACTAAAGAAAATTATCTCGAAAATGCTTTACATGTCTCGTAATGATTCATAATCTTCATTTCCTCTCCTTTGGGAAAATTGAGAAATATAACCAAGTGTCATATATTCTAGATCAGTATGACTATTTGACGAGGATGTCTTTCAGCTCGAGTGTTCAGATATTCACTGATTCTTATGGGATTATATTGCATCTTGCTATTGCAATTCATTGTGCAGGAAGTAAGAGGAAGGCTTGTTGAGGGAATTACGAAGTATAGGGATTAAGTAAAGGATATTGCTATTTCTAATTGAAGTTTATTTGTTTTTTTTTAGATTTTGTGTAGAGTGAGTTGTGTTCTTTGAGGGTATCTTAGAAGGAGAGGGGGAGGGAATGAGGGATAGGGGAGGGGGGGATTAGGGGGGAGGGAGAGTGGGGAGGGGGGACAGGAGGAGGGAGGGAATGAGGGAGAGGGGAGGGGGAGGAAGGGGGGAAATAGAGTGGAGAGGAGGGAGGGAAGGAGGCAGAGAGAGAGAAAGTGGGGAGGAGGGAGGCAGGGAGGGAAGGAGGGAGAGGGGGAGGGAGAGAGTGGGTTGGAGGGAGGGAGAGAGAGTGGAGAGGAGGGGGGGAGGGAGAGAGGGAAGGAGACAGAGAGTGAGAGAGAAAGAGAGAGAGGACGAAGACGTTGAGACAACGACACTCATTCGGAATAAAAGTGCGTTGTTTGAGCTGACTCTTTCTCTCTCTCTCTCTCTC
>BOPN01000297.1:161234-166234 GCA_017312705.2 Penaeus japonicus | reverse complement strand
AACAGTCGACTACAGCAGTTAACAGTTCCACAACTACTGTCTGGTTCTCTGGGGAATAGGAGACTGGAAAGGGGAAGGGGAAGGGGATAGGGGAGGGGATAGGGGGAGAGGGGAGGGGATAGGGGAGAGGGGAGGGGATAGGGGAGAGGGGAGGGGATAGGGGAAGGGGATAGGGGGAGAGGGGAGGGGATAGGGGACTAGAAGGGGGAAGGGAAGGGGATAGGGGAGGGGATAGGAGACTGGAAGGGAAAAGAGGGGAAGAGGGGATAGGGAGGGGAGGGGGTGGGGACTGGAAGGGGAAAGGGGGAAGGGGGATAGGGGAGAGGGGAGGGGGTAGGAGACTGGAAGGGGAAGGGGAAGGGGATAAGGGAGAGGGGAGGGGATAGGGGACTGGAAGGGGAAAGGGAAGGGGATAGGGGAGAGGGGGAGAGGGGAGGGGATAGGGGACTGGAAGGGAAAAGGGGAAGGGGATAGGGAAGGGGGGAGGGGGTAGGGGACTGGAAGGGGAAAGGGGAAGGGGATAGGGGGAGAGGGGAGGGGGTAGGAGACTGGAAGGGGAAGGGGAAGGGGATAGGGGGAGAGGGGAGGGGATAGGGGACTGGAAGGGGAAAGGGGAAGGGGATAGGGGGAGAGGGGAGGGGATAGGGGACTGGAAGGGGAAAGGGGAAGGGGAGGGGTGAGGTGGGAGGGTTATGGAAGGGGAAGGGGAAGGGGAAGGGGATAGGGGAGAGGGGACTGGAAGGGGAAAGGGGAAGGGGTAGAGGGAATAGGGAAGGAGAAGGGGGGAGGGGAAGGGAAGGAACAGGGAATTGGGGTTGAGGAGAATAAGGAGTAAGGGGAAAGGAAAGGGAAAGAGAGAGAGAGGTGTGGGGGAGGGAAGGAAGATAAGAGTAGATATACGAAGGGATGAGACGGTGAGAGAGAGAGAGAGAGAGAGAGAGAGAGAGATCGCGAGAGAGAGAGAGAGAGAGAGAGAGAGAGAGAGAGAGAGAGAGAGAGAGAGAGAGAGAGAGAGAGAGAGAGAGAGAGAGAGAGAGAGAGAGAGAGAGATGGAAAAGACGGAAAGAAACGAGAGAGAGAAAAAAAAAAAAAAAAAAAAACAGAACGAAATAAAGGCGGAGGGAAGTAGGAAAAGGATCGTAGGCGATATATGAAGGGATGCGATAGGAAGGAATGTAAGGAAGATCCTGCCGATCGCCAATAGGATTTCCAGCTGCATCTCGTGAAGTTGGGGAAGCTTGGGGTTGAGGTTTCGTATCTGCATGACGGGAGGTTGCCAGCTGTCGCGTGAGGAAACCCCTTTTTTTTTTTTTTTTTTTTTTTTTTTTTTTTTTTTTTTAGGTTGGTGGGTGGGGAGGGGGGTAGGGAGGGGGGTAGGGAAATGGATAAAGTTTGGGGGTAAATTGATTGTTTTTTTTTTTCTCGAGCATCTAAGTTGAGGTAATTGAATGATGGCAGATTGATAAACAGATAATTGATGACAGATAACTGATAGATATCTTTGTAGATACTGATAGTAACATTGTAATATATATATATATATATATATATATATATATATATATATATATATATATATATATATATATATATATATAAAATATACGCCTCCATGTCACCTTCAGAAACTAATACTCGATATAAAAAAGGAGTTACAAAGAGAAGGTAGAAAGAAGAAGAAAGTCGTAGAGAGGAAGAAAGAGGAGTAGAGAGGAGAGAGAAAGAAAGAGAAGAGTAGAGAGGAGTAGAAAGTAGGAAGAAGAGAGGAAGAAGAGAGGAAGAAAGAGGAACAAACAGAGGAATAGAGAGGAGTAGAAAGAAGACATGAGAGAAGAACAAAGAAGAGTAGAGAGGAGTAGAAAGTAGGAAGAAGAGAGGAAGAAAGAGAAGAAGAGAGGAACAAAGAGAGGAGTAGAAATTAGACAGGAGAGAGGAACAAAGAGAAGAGTAAAGAAGAAGAAAAAGGAGAAGAGAAGAGAAGAGGAGAATGTAGAAAGAATAGAGGAATACAAAGAAAAACAGAAAAGTAGAGAGATGAAGAGACGAAGTCAAGAGAAATCACATGAAATAATAAGAGAAAGAGAAGGAGAGAAAAGCTATATAGAATTTATATATAGAAGTTATAGCAAAGGCAACACTCTTATCTACCCTTCGCTTCATTATACCATCCCCCAGCCCATCCATACCCCCCCTCCCCCTTCCTTCCCTCTCTCCCCCCAAAAAAAGAAAAAGTTTTATGGGGAGGGACATTCTATCGGTTTAAAACCCAATCGATCGCGGGAAAATGGATACGTTTTAGGAGGTTGTTGACAATGTTAGGCCAACAGACTGATCGTATCAGATGCTCATGAAAAGAGGTACAAAAAGGGGAGGATAAATGATGTGAGATTGATAGAGGGAATAAACAGAGGAAGAACAAGTAGAAAGGGGAGTAAAAAAGGGAGTAGGAAGGAGGTAAGGAGGGAGAAAGAGAGAGACTGGTTTTACGACTAGAGTGATTTTCTTTATCTATTTTATTTGGTTTTGTTTGTTTATTTGTTGTAGGGTGTTCTAGTATACGATCGATATGAAAATTTTCTATATGTATTTTCTTTCCTTTGTTTTGAATATATTTATCCCTTTCTTTCTTTTTCTCCTTTATGTATTACTCGTATACTCCAACCACTCCTGCACGAGCGCACACGCACACACACACACAAACATACACACACAAACATACACACACACACAAACACATACACACACGCACACAAACAAACAAACAAACACAAACATACACACACACACACACGCACACAAACAAACACACACACACACACATACAAACAAACACTCACACACAAACACACAATCACACACACATTTAAACACACACACACACACTTGTACACATGAACAAACAAACACACACACAAACAAGACAACATCTCCATCCTATCTACAGCTGACATAAATTACCGCCCTCTACTAACACACCCATCCCTACCCCCACCCTCCCCCTTCCCCCAACTAACCAACTCATCTCCCCCCCCCTACCTCTATATAACCCCCTCCTATTCTCCCTTACCCCTCCCCCTACCCCCTCCCCTCCTCCTTTCACACTACACCCCTCACCCCCCTCTAACCCTACTCATCCCCTCACCCCCCTCTAACCCTGTCCCACCCCCTCACCCCCCACCTCTAACCCTATCCCACCCCCCCAACCTCCCCTCCCCCCTCCTCCTTACACACTAAACCCCCTCACCCCCCCCCTCACCCCCCCCTCTATCCCTATCCCACCCACCCACCCAACCTTCCCTCCGCCCCTCCTTCTCATTATCCTACCGCCCCCACCCCCCTCCCCCTCCTCCTCCTCCCTCCCCCTCGCCCTCCTCCTCCTTCTTACACACTGCAACACACCTTATCAAGGACTTATTATACCTCCCATATTTTAAGCTCACCGGAGGCAAGATACGGGATGATACAGCGCTGTAATAGCAGATTTGTCGCGTATGAAAACAAGGATACATAAACTATGTGTCCGCACAGAGGCTCGTAAACATGTGAGAGAGAGAGAGAGAGAGAGAGAGAGAGCGAGAGAGATAGAGAGAAGGAGGGAAGGAGAGAGGGAGAGAGAGAGAGAGAGAAGGAGGGAAGGAGAGAGGGAGATATCCACAGAGAGAGAGAGAAAGAGAGAGAGAGGGGGGGAGGGAGGGAGACACAGAGAGGGAGAGGGGGGGGGAGGAAGAGAGGGAGGCAGTTAGGAAGGGAGAGAGAGACAAACAGACAGACAGACAGAGAAAGACCGAGAGAGACAGATATATATGTATATATATGTATCTATCTATCTATATATATATAGATAGATAGATAGATAGATAGATAGATAGATAGATAGATAGATAGAGAGAGAGAGAGAGAGAGAGAGAGAGAGAGAGAGAGAGAGAGAGAGAGAGAGAGAGAGAGAGAGAGAGAGAGAGAGAGAGAGAGAGAGAGAGAGAGAGAGAGAGAGAGAGAGAGAGACAGAGAGAGAGAGAAAAAAAAGAAAAAGAGAGAGAGAGAGAGAGAAACAGACAGACAGACAGAGACAGACAGAGAGAAAAAGAAAAAAGAAAAAAATAGACTGACAGACACAGAAACAAAACTCATACACACATACGCACCAGACCATCTCAACTTTCCAAACTTGACTAGGCAGAAGCAGACGGGAAGTGGGGAAACTGCGCTGGCTTGGGGGGGGGGGGGGGGCAAGGAGGGGGAAGAGGGGGGGGGACGGGAATTGGAGGGAATGGGGGGGAGGGGACAGAGGAGAGGGAAGGTGGCTGGGGAAACTGGGGGGTCTTTCAAGGAGGGGGAAGGAGGGGGGAAGGGGGGTACGGCGAATTGGAGGGAAGGGGGGGGGGAGGGGACAGAGGAGAGGGAGGGGGGCTGAGGAAGAGAGGAGGATAAATGAGAGAGAGAAGGTGCTTGGAAAGAGGTAGGATGGAAGGGAAGGGAGATGGGAAGAGGGAAGGAAGATAATTAGTCGAAGGGAGGGATACAGGGAGGGAAGAGAAGAGTAATAGTCTAAGGGAAGGAAGGGAAAAGAAGAGTAGTAGTGTAAGGGAGGGAAGGGGAGGGAAGGGGAGGGAAGAGAATTAGTCTAGAGGAGGGAAAGGCTTTTAAAAAATAGCGCTATCCCTTGGAGAGGGACGGGGAATAGGGAGAAAATATCCTCAGAAGTGACATAAGTAGAAATAGGAAGGAAAAAAATAAATCCTACGATATGGATAGGACGGGAAAAGAGTATATTGATAGAAGGCAAAGGAGAAGGACATTCCAAGAGACAGGTTGGTGGGTGGGGGTAGGGGTGGGGGATAGGGGGGATTATAGATAGACGGGAGGGAAGGAGGGAGGTAGGAGGCAGGGGTTAGGGAGTAGAGGGGTTGTAGATAGATAGACGGGAGGGAGGGAGGGGAGGGAAGGAAGGGAGGGAGGAGGAGAAACAGGGAGACGGGAAGGGAGGGAGAGGAGGGGAGGGA
>BOPN01000297.1:143734-156234 GCA_017312705.2 Penaeus japonicus | reverse complement strand
GGAGGGGGAGGGGGAGAGGGGGTAAGGGAGATGGAGGGGTTGGGTGAAGGGAGAGGAGGGTCTGTGATGGAGGGAGAGGGGGAGGGAGAGGGGAAGGGAGAGGTATCTGTGATGGAGGGGGGAGGGGGAAGGGAGGGGGATTTCAAATGTGGTAAGAGGAATAAGGAAGGCGTGAGGAGAGAGAAGGAAGAGAGAGGGAGAAGGGGAGGATGGAAAAGAGAAAAGATAAAGGAGAAGAGGAATGGATGGGGAACGAGAAGGGAGAGATGGAAATACAGAAGGGGAGGAGGAGGAGCTAGAAGAGGAGAAAAAGAAGGGGAAAGGAGGAAGAGAAGAGAAGGGGAAGGGTTGAAAAAGGAGGCGGGGTTAGAGGTTGAAATGAAGTGCCGGGCTCACATGTTGCATATTTGTCTTCCTTCTCAATGACCTCCTTGCATTTGGAGGTTAATTCGGTGGCTGATTAACACACACACACATACATACACACACGTACACACACGCACATATACACATACATACAAACACGTACACTCACACACACACAAACATAAACACACACACGCACACTCACACACATAAACATAAACACACACACACACATTTACACACACAAACATAAACACACTCATCCACACTCACACATACATACACATACACACACACACGTACACTAACACACACACAACTTCACACGCACACAGACACATACACTCACATACACCCTCATTTTCCCTCATTCACACACAAGCCTCCGACGAAGAAAAAAAAAAAACACTTCACCCCTTCTCCCTCCTCCCCCTCCCTCTCCCCTCCCTCCTCCCACCTCCCCTCTCCCCTCCCCCCTCCCCCAAACACGTGTATATCTCCAACAGACAGAGTGCCGGCCTAGACTGGACTGGACTGGGCGCGTGGGTGGGAGGGTCCAGGGGGCTGGTGCCACAACCCGGTCGCCATCGAGTGCCATCGATTGAGTGTCACAACAAACCAATTTATGGAGCTGTGTTGACATCCCGAGCTGCCACGACCAAGCGGGGTTCTAGTTGTGCTCGTGAGGCTTTTCAGTGTAAATAGATGCGGTGCATGTGTTGGGATTTTCCGGCTCTGGCCCTGACTGGGTTGGCTTTTTTGGGGGCCTTTTTTTTGCGTTTTCTCTTTTTTTCTCTCTCTCTCGCTCTATCTCTATCTATCTATCTATCTATCTATCTATCTATCTCTTTCTCTTTATCTATCTATCTGTCTATCTATCTATCTATCTCTTTCTCTCTCTCTTTCTATCTATCTATCTATCTATCTCTTTCCATCTCTCTCTCTCTCTCTCTCTCTCTCTCTCTCTCTCTCTCTCTCTCTCTCTCTCTCTCTCTCTCTCTCTCTCTCTCTCTCTCTCTCTCTCTCTCTTCTCAACCTCTTTGTCTCACTGTCTTTTGTGCGTATGGCATAGCTTTATCACACATTCACACGCACACACACACACACACACACAAACACACACACACACACACACATACACATAGTAAAGGTTCATACACATTTCCCTGACTCATAGCGTGTGAACCTCGAAGTTCAACGTGCTTCGTCTTAATAACTCGACTCTGTCACCCAACCCTCCCCCTCTTTCCCTCCCCCTCCCTCCCCCCATTACAACCCACCCAACCCTCTCCCACCTAATGTTTATGGAAGTGATAGACGACCATTACCGCCCATTATTACATACTGAAACAACAAAACGTCAACCATTAAATAGGGATGCAAATGACGCCTTTATGACGAGGCAAGTGGGTACAAGACAATCCTTTCTGGGCTTCGCTTGGACAAACATTTCGTCAACTTTAAGCGTGTGTTTGTGTGTGTGGGGGGGGGGGGTGAGTGGGGGGTTGTGTCTGTGTGTGTGTGTGTGTGTGTGTGTGTGTGTGTGTGTGTGTGTGTGTGTGTGTGTCAGTGTATGTGTCTGTCTCTCTCTCTCTTTCTAACTATCTCTCTGTCTCTCTCTCTCTCTCTATCTATCTATCTATCTATCTATATATCTACCTATCTACCTACCTATCTATCTACCTACCAATCTATCTCTCTATTTCTCTCTCCTTCTCTTTTCCTCTTTTCTCTCTGTCTGTCTGTTGGTCTGTCTTAACACCTCCCTCTCCCCCCTCTCCCCTCCCCCCCTCGCCCCCTTGAGAGAGAAGCGCGGAAAGGAAAGGACTTTGGGAACAACTTGCAAAGGAACTCGCCTCCCCTTCAGGCATCCAACTTCCTTCCTCCCCCTCTTCTTCCCCCCCCTCCCATTCCCCTCTTCCTACTCCTCCTACTCTCTTCTTCTCACCTCCCCCTCCTACTATTCCCCTCTTCTTACTCCTCCTACTATTCTCCTCTCCCCCCTCCTACTATTATCTTCTTCCTACTCCTTCTACTCTCTTCTTCTCACCTACTCCTCCTCCTATTCCTTCTACTATTCCCTTCTTCCTACTCCTTCTCCTATTCTCCTTTTCCTACTCCTCCTACTATTCCCCTCTTTCTACGCCTTCTCCTATTCTCCTCTTCCTACTCCTCCTACTCTTCCCCTCTTCCTACTCCTCCTCCTCCCATCTTCTCACCTTCCTCTCCCCTTACTCCTCCTACTCCCTTCTTCTCACCTTATCCTCTTCCTACTCCTCCTCCTCCCTTCTTCTCACCTTCTCTTCCTCCTATTCTTTTCATCATCATCTTTCTCCTACTCTATTCTTCTTATTATTCTCCTCTTTTCTGCTCCTCTTCCTCCTCCTCTTATTTCCCTCTTCTTCTTCCTCCTCACTTTTTTGCTTCTCATCCTTCTCCTTTCTTCCTCCTCCTTCTCCTACTCTTTTCTTCCTCCTACTCTCCTCCTTTTTTCCTCCTCTTACTCTCTACTTCCTTCTCCTCCACCTCCTCCTCCTCTCCCCCTCTTCCTCCTTCTCTTTCTCCCCTATCTTCTCCTCCTTCTGTTCTCGCTCCTTCTCTTTCTTCCACTTCTTTCCCTTCCTCAATATCCTCCTTCCCTTTCCTCTTATTCCTCTTTCTCCATCTTCCTTTACCCCTCCTCCTACCTCTGATTATTACCCTCCTTCTTTTTCTCCCCTCCTCCTCCTCCTCCTCCTCCTCCTCCTCCTCTCTTTCCTCTTTGAGACAGACAGACAGTGACAGATACATAGCAGACACAAGCAAAATCGTTAAACAGATAAATTCATATATAAAGAAAAAAATAAAAGCAAAAATAGCAATGGTAGTAATGAATATAGGAATGATTGATATTAGTAATGATAATAATAATTGCAATAATGATAATGATTGTCATCGTAGGGTGATAATGATAATGATGATCAAATGATAATCATAATAAATATGTTATTAATTTTACTTCAATGAAAATAGTATTGAGAAGAACAATCAGAAGAAAGAGAACAAAGATTGAAATGCAATCAAGAATTAAAATAGAAAATAAATGATAATTCAGAATAGATGACGATAATACGATTACGAATAAGAAAAATATAGACAAGGAGAGGAAGATGAAGAAGTAGAAGAAGAGAAGAAGAAGCAGAAGATATAGAAGAAAAATAAAAAAAAAGGAAAGAAGCAGGAAAAGAAGAGCAAGAAGGAAAAGAAATAGAAAAAAAGAAGAAACAGTAGAAGGAGAAGAAGTGGAAATAATGGAAGAAAAATACGTAGTAGTAGAAGAAGAAAAGGAAAAAATGAATGAAGACAAACAGAAGAAGAGGAAGAATGAAGGAGAAGAAAGATACATAGAAAGGGAAGAGGAAGAAGAAAAAAAAGAAAGACATAAACAAAATTAAGAACAATACGTAGTAGTAGAAGAAGAAGAAAAGGAAGACAAACAAAAGAAGAGGATGAAGAAGAAGAAGAAGAAGAAAGACAAATTGAAGGAGGAAAAGAAAGAAGAAAAAGAAAGACATGAAGAAAAGACAGACAAAAAGAAGAAAAAACAAGACACGAAGAAGAAAAAGAAAGACAAGAAAAAGAAGAAGAAAAACAAGAAGAAGAAGAAGAAAGACAAGAAGAAGAAAATAAAAGACAAGAAGAAGAAAAAGAAAGACAAGAAAAAGAATAGGAAGAAAAAAAGACAAGAAGAAAAAGAAGAAGAAGAAGAAGGACTAGACAAAAAAAGAAGAAAAAGAAAGGCAAGAAGAAGAAAGACAAGACTCAAAAGAAGAATAAGAATAAAGAAGAAGAAGAAAGACAAGACTCAAAAGAAGAATAAGAATAAATAATAAAGAAGAAGATACCAGAGAGGAGGAGAGGGATTAAAGTAAGTTGTGAAGAAGTAAGTCTTCCCGAAGACAGGCAGCGACAGAGTCTTAGACATTTCGGTTTGGTCTCGCTGCCAAAGTCTTTTTCTTGCGTAATACAATTAGAAGAGACCTTATTACTGTTAATTAGTCCGTTCCCGGTTAATGAGTTATTTGTTATGGGTCTTTGATTTATGTTTGGTGTGAATTTTGGGTCATTGTTTTGTTAGCATTATGATTACCGTCACTGGTATTGGTGTTATAGTTGGTGTTATTTTTTTTCTCATTATTATCGTTGCTATTATTATTATTATTATTATTACATTATCTGTAATCTCATTACATTATCCCCATGTGAAGGAATATTGCATATATTGTTGAAAATCCTAACCCAAGCTTATGTAAATAAAACGCAAACACACTAACACACAAACACATGCCTAAAAAAAAGAAGAAACAAATATATGAATAAAACCAGCAAGATTTGAAAAGACAAAATCTCTTCTTAGGTGACATCATCATATCTACGCCCTCTCGCGCCCGTATGTGGTTCCCGTATGTGGTATATGTGGTTATCCGCCGAGTCTGGCAACACTGCCGTAAACTCGGGCTAAATGATCGTCGGGTGCAGTCTAGCCACCTCCTCCCCTCTTCCTCCATCCCCTCCCTTCTTTTAGGTTCTTTCTGCTTTTTTTTTCTTTCTTTTTTCTTTGTAGTGTGTTTTCTTGAAGGATTTTCGTTGCTGTTGTTGTTGAAAGAAAAGCTCCACGCTCATCTCTCTCTCTCTCTCTATCTATCTCTCTCTCTCTCTCTCTCTTCTCTCTCTCTCTCTCTCTCTCTCTCTCTCTCTCTCTCTCTCTCTCTCTCTCTCTCTCTCTCTCTCTCTTTTGTTCTCTCTCTCTCTCTCTCTCTCTCTCTCTCTCAAGGAAATCAAAATTAGCTTCGTTTTCCTCTGTGTCTCTTGCTCACACTGTGGTCGGAAAGAATCGCTTCATTTTCCAAGTCTCTTTTTCCCCTTTCTTGCGTGAGGGGAGGAGATGGGGGAGGGGAGGAGGGGAGAGGGTGAGGTGAGTAGGAAGTAGGAAGACGGGAGGGAAGAGGGAAGAGGAGAGGTAAGAGGGAAGAGGAGAGGGAAGACAGGAAATGGCAGAGGTGAGGGAAGAGGGAAGGGAGAGGGAAGAGGGAAGGGAGAGGGAAGAGGGAAGGGAAAGGGAAGAGGGAAGGGAGAGGGAAGAGGGAAGGGAGAGGGAAGAGGGAAGGGAGAGGGAAGAGGGAAGGGAGAGGGAAGAGGGAAGGGAGAGGGAAGAGGGAAGGGAGAGGCGACTGAGGAGAGGGAAGAAACGGGAGAGGGAAGAGGGAAGGGAGGGGAGAGGCGACCGAGGAGAGGGGAGAGACGGAAGAGGGAAGAGGGAAGGGAGAGGCGACTGAGGGGAAGGGAGAGACAGGAGAGGGAAGAGAAAAGGGAGGGGAGAGGCGACTGAGGGGAGGGGAGAGACGGGAGAGGAAAGGAAAAAAAGGGGAGGGGAGAGGCGAGTGAGGAGAAAATTGAAGTGGGGGATATGCCTCCCCCACCCCCTCCCCCTCCCCCCTCCAACCGTCTCGCCTTTCCCCTTTTACCAGATACCCGAAGATGCGTTCTAATTGCTTAGTGTTTTCTTCCGGAAATTTTGGCTTGCCCTCTTTTTTTTTTTTTGTTTGCTTGTTTTTTGTTTTTGTTTTTTGTTTTAGTTTAATTCTTGTAGAGGGAAATGTTCGTGTTGGTATTTGTTAGTTACAGGAGGAGGAGGAGGAGGAGGAAGAGGTGAAGGAGGAGGTGAAGGAGGAGGAGGAGGAAGAGGTGAAGGAGGAGGAGGAGGTGAAGGAGGAGGAAGAGGAGGAGGAGGAGGAGATGAAAAAGGAGGAGGAGCAGGTGAAGGAGATGAAGAAGGAGGAAGAGGTGAAGGAGGAGGTGAAAGAGATGAAGAAGGAGGAAGGGGAGGAGGAGGAGATGAAAAAGGAGATGGAGGTGAAAGAGATGAAGAAGGAGGAAGAGGAGGTGTAGGTGGAGGAGCAGGAGGACGAGGAACTGGATGATAGAAAGAGGGTAAAGAAGATGGAGAAGGATGGAAAAAAAGAAAATGAAGAGAAAATTAAGAAAAAAAATATTATTGATATTATTATGATTACTATTGCTATCACCATTATTATTGTCATTGTTGTTATTTCTATTCTCATTATTACTATCATCATGACGATGATCATTATTCTTGTTATTACTATCATTATCATCATCATTATCTTTATCCTTTTCAAAATAATTATCATTATCACGTTTTATTTACCTACCTTTCATTTTTATATCTTGCGGCCTTAGATTTTTATTAAGAAACTTTTATTATGCGGTTATTAGCGTTTTCATTATCCTTATCACTGCTATCATCATCACTGTTATCATTATAGCGTTTATTGTAGTTCTCATTATGGTTATATGACTCACTTGCTTATCTTTCTTTTCTTTTCTTTTCTGTCTGTTTATTCCTTTCTTCTGTGTTTCTTTCTTCTTTCTTCAGTTCTCATTTTCTTTTTTCTCATCTGCGCTTCATTTCTTTTTCGTTTTTTCTTTCTTTTTTGTTCTTCCTTTCTTGATTATTTTCTTTTCCTCTTCAATTTCTTCTTTTCCTGTTCTCTCTTCTTTCCTTTGGTTTTTAGTTTTTCCTTCTTCTTTCTTGCTTCTTTCCGTTTTTTTTTATTTCTTTTCCTCCTGTCTCTCCTCTCCTCTTTCTTCTCTTTATATATATATATATATATATATATATATATATATATATATATATATATATATATATATATATATATATATATCCAACCTTGTTTCTCTTTTTCTTCTCTCCTTCCTCCCATCCCCCCCCCCCCATTTATTCCTGGTCTTTCCATTCATCATTTCTTTCCACTTCCTCTCCTTTTTTCCCTCTCCTCTACTCTTCCTTCTTCCTCTCCTCTCTCTCCTTTCTTCTTTTCTTTTCCTTCCATCTACTCTTTTATGTCACTCTTTCTTATTCCTTTCTTCTTCTTTCCCCCACTCTTTTCCATTTCCTTTTCCTCTCCCCCTTTCATCTGCTTCGCCCATTTACCTTTTCTCTCTCTCTTCCTTCCCCCTCCCCATTCCTCTTCCTTTCCTCTCCCTCTCCCTTCCCTCTTTCCTCTCCTTCTCCCTCTTCGTTTTCCTCTTTCTCTTCCTTTCCATTTCTTTCCTCCACTTCCTCTCCTCATTCCACATTAATTTTCCTCTCCTCTTCCCTTTCCTCCCTCTCTTCCTTCCTTCTTTCCTCTCTCTCTCCCTCTTCCCTTTCCTCTCTCCTTTCTTCTCTCTCTTTCCTCTCCCTCTCTCCTTTCCTCTCCCCTTTCTTCTCTCTCCTCTTTCCCCCTCTCCTACCCTCTATCTCATCCTTTTCCCCTTCCTATATATTCCCTCTTCCCTCTTTCCTTTCCATCTCCCTCTTCCTCTTCCTTCCCCCTCTCCTACCCTCTTTCTCTCGCTATTCCCCTTCCTATATATTCCCTCTTCCCTCTTTCCTTTCCATCTCCCTCTCCCTCTTCCTCTTTCTCTCCCCTTTCCTCTCTCTCTTCCTTCCCCCTCTCCTACCCTCTTCCTCTCCCTATTCCCCTTCCTATATATTCCCTCTTCTCTCTTTCCTTTCTATCTCCCTCTTCCTCTTCCTTCCCCCTCTCCTACCCTCTTCCTCTCCCTTTTCCCCTTCCTATTTATTCCCTCTTTCCTTTCCATCTCCCTCTTCCTCTTCCTCTCCCCTTTCCACATTCATGATGAAATACGTTCTTGGTATAACGTTCGTATGGATTACTCAGCTGTTATTTTCTCCCCCCTTTTCATTTATTCTGAATTGTTGGATAAAGGATTAAAACGCATTGTATATGTTGTAAGAAGATTTAAATTGTTTATATGTAGATGTATGTTTATATCTATTGCTTTCATATATTCACGTAGATTTTTTTAAGTCCTTTTTCTTTTTTATTTTTTTATTTTTACTTTTTTTTTTTTAAGGGGAGGGGGGGTAAACGTTGTTCATTAGTAAAATCAAAGCTGAGTGAAAAGAAGAATGACTTACATGTTAAAAAGAATGTATGGAAAAGATGTGAATATGATATATGTGTGTGAATAAAAAAGAGAGAAGAAAAGAACATATATATATATATATATATATATATATATATATATATATATATATATATATATATATATATGTGTGTGTGTGTGTGTGTGTGTGTGTGTGTGTGTATGTGTATATATATATATATATATATATGTATATATATATATATATATATATATATATATATATATACATATATATATATAATACACACACACACACATATACAGAGAGAGAGAGAGAGAGAGAATGTATGTATATATATATATATATATATATATATATATATATATATATATATATATATATATATATATATATATATATATATATATATATATATATATATATATATATAAATATATATATATATATATACATATATTTATATATATATACATACACACACACATACACATACACAGACAAGAGAGAACAGAGAAATACCTCGAAAACCTTAGAGCCCATCCACATCGCAGGCACAGAATATGCAGTCAGTGTAAAAGATATGCCCTTAAGAACGCACTTGTTATCCGGTGTGCTTGCTCGGTAATCCTCTTTGCGCGCCCACAGGCCGAGGGAGCGTGTTTGTTCTGTTAGGGTGTTGTGGCTTCAGGGGGGAGTGGGGAGAGTGTGGGGAGGGTTGGGGGGGAGGGGGAGTGGGAGAGAGGGAGGTTGAGGGGATGTGTGTGTGTGTTTGTACGTTTGTGTGTGTGTGTGTGTGTTTGTACGTTTGTGTGTGTGTGTGTGTGTTTGTACGTTTGTGTGTGTGAGTGTTTTTGTGTGTGTGTTTACGTGTGTGTGTGTGTGTGTTTATGTGTGTGTGTGTGTGAGTGTTTTTTTTCTGTGTGTTTGTGTCTGTATATGTTTGTGTTTGTATGTATGTGCATGTATGTCTGTGTGAGTTTCTCGTACCCCCCTCCCCCCTTCCCCATGCCTCCCTCCAGCTAACCATAGCACACGATCTAAACGAAAAGGTTACATCAGCGGCCGGCGGGGGAAGGAGGAGGTGGGGGTGGGGGGAGGAGGGGGTAGAAAGCGACCGATAATTGAATATTTCATCAAGCAACTGCGTCCGAAATGTCGCCGGTGTGATGGTGTTCTGCGTTTAAGGATTAGAATTTAAACAATCATTAATCCATAGTAATTCTAGCATAAATATTTTTTTTGTTGTTGTTGGTAACGTTTATTTTTATTTCTGGAGATTCCTTACTGGTTGCATACTAACAGTCCAGGAGATCTGCAGAGAATTGTTGTTTTTTATTATCTAATTGTTTCCAAATGTAATCAATGCAAGTGATTTAGTGAAAAAAAAGTCTCGAGGAATTTGCAAAATCTGAATAACAGCGATACAGATATCTTTTTCATATGAATATAAGATTACTGCAAAACCTATCTTCACTCCAGAATTCTCTTTCACTTTTTTATAAGTTAATAATCAGTAAGAGACGAACAGAGAGACACGAGGAGGCGGAGAATATTATGTTGATGGTTATAATGATTCCGTGAATGTCCGTTTTCTTCACAAGTCACGACTTTGCGAGTCGTCAGTAATGAAGTATTAAGAAATCCAACTTATTATTTGATTTAATTATATATAAAAGCCTAAGTATTCCATCATTTTATTATACTACTTAAAGCGATTAATGAATTTACTTTTATATTCCTCTCCCTATCTTTTCCTTTTCCGTGTTTTTTTTTTTTTCACATAAACATGTATTATGTAAAACAGACAATTTATCTTATGTTAATCTCTTATTTTACTTGCTGATCTGCAGATATTTTTTATCAAGATTTGTAATACGTAAAAATAAAATAACTATAAGTGATGTAGTAAAAAGTCTCAAGGAATGTTTCAAATCATTTGAATTTGATATAAATGGTTGCAAAACAACCACCGTATCGGACCGAACCAGAACCTCATACAGATTTGAACCAACTTATAATCCAGAGGCCTGTGCTGCCTTACTGCGTGACTGCCGACCGGATTGACCTTTGACCTCGAGTGGGGGACGTTATCTCCGAAGAGAACGCTCGTGAACCGCCAAACACGAGCAAATGCCGAAGACACCTGTTAACTTTTCCTGAGGAGAGATTTTTCTGGTCTCGAACCCGGGAACCTCCGACGCTGGAACCAACCTGAAAAGGGAGTTAGAAACTATGTCGACTGTACCACCGAGATCTAAAGTAATATTTCGAAATTCGGGCGTTTTATATCTCCAACTCTTTCATTATTGACTTTTTGTCACTTCTACCTTTCCTTTTACTTTGAAAAACTATTAGGAAATCAGCAGTAAAGTTTCTATATAGTCAGATATATATATGTATTTTAGAGGTAACTAATACTATGTACTTTATGAATAGATATTATTAAATGTTTGTAATTAACCTAACAATGTAATACATATAAATATAGGATTATATTGAAGAGAATTTTAGGTAATCATTAATCACTTTAATCAATCATCTGTAAGTTATTTTGACTATTTTTATTGTACCAATGATTAGTTACAAAGTGTAAGAAGGAAGGAGATGGAAGGATGTTAGATAGATAGAGAGAGAGAGAGAGAAAGAGAGAGAGAGAGAGAGAGAGAGAGAGAGAGAGAGAGAGAGTGAGAGAGAGATTAGAGAGAAGAGAGAGAGAGATTGGAGAGAAGAGAGAGAGATTAGAGAGAAGAGAGAGAGAAATTAGAGAAAAGAGAGAGAGCTAGAGAATAGAGGAAAAGAAAGAGAGAGAGATTAGAGAGAAGAGAGAGAGAAATTAGAGAAAAGAGAGAGAGCTAGAGAATAGAGGAAAATAAAGAGGAAAGAGAAGTTTAGAAGGAGGAAAGTATCGTGAGGATGGAAATGAGAAGGAAGGAGGGAGGAAGACCGAGAGAGAAGAGGTGAGAGAATTCAGACCTTTCTTGATAATGATGTCTTGAAGAAAGGACACGTGCAAGGGAAGATGTGCGAATATTTTTTTTTTCTTTTTCTTTTTTATTTATCGATGTGAGTCTTTCTCCCGATGTGAGACTTTCTCTCTCTATCTATTTGTCTCTCTCTAGCTATCTATCTATTTCTTTCTCTCATTCTCTATCTATCTATCTCTCTGTCTGTCTGTCTGTCTGTCTCTCTCTCTCTCTCTCTCTCTCTCTCTCTCTCTCTCTCTCTCTCTCTCTCTCTCTCTCTCTCTCTCTCTCTCTCTCGCTCTCTCTCGCTCTCTCACTCTCCCCCCCCCCTCTCTCTCTCTCTTTCTCCCTCTTTCCCTCCCTCCCTCATCCTCACACTTTCTCTCTCTCTCTCTTACTTTCTTTATTCGTATTTTTAGATTCATCCTCTCATTCATTGACATTTGGTGTCATTAACGTCGAGCTTATGACGCAGAGGTGTCATTATCGTCCTCATCGACGACCGGGAAACATGAATACGCTCTAGACGAGAGGCAAAAGGGGTCGGTTAGACAGCAAAACCAGGGTCGGGATGAGAACTTGACCGCGTTTTTTTTTTTTTTTTTCACGATTTTTTTGTTTTGTTTTTGTTTTTGTTTTTGTTTTTTCTTCTTCTTTTTGTAGATGTAATATGTGGAAGAGGGAGACTGAAGAAAGAATTCAATGGAGAGAATGAGAGATGAGAGAGTAGAGAGGGATAGAGAGAGAGAGAGAGAGAGAGAAAAAACAGAGAAAAGAGAGATTGAATGAGAAAGAAAGAGAAATCAGAGGAAAAGAGTAAGACAGAAGAAAGAGTGTGTGTCAGGAAAGTTATGAAAGGAATAGGAAAGAAAGAGAAGAAAAAGGTGGTAAAAAAAGAAAAAGAATAAATGTGTGTGTGTGGGAGGGAGGGAACGAAATAATTACAATAAGAAATAATGAAGCTGAAAAAAGGAAACGAAAGAGTAAGAACGAATAATGACAGGAAAAGAGAAAGAGAATTGAATAACAAAATTATTGCATTTTCTATTCCTTTTAAAGTCGTTCTTATTTATCTTGCTCTCTTGTTCTATTTCTGTAGGTAGGTAGGTAGGTAGGTAAGCAAGGTAAGTAGTTAAATAGGCAAGCAGGTAGGTCGGTAGATAGGCAGGTAAGCAAGGTAAGTAGTTAAATAGGCAAGCAGGTAGGTC
>BOPN01000297.1:128734-133734 GCA_017312705.2 Penaeus japonicus | reverse complement strand
GGGGGGAAGGGAGGGTGTAGGGAGGGGATGGGGGAAGGGAGGGTGTAGGGAGGGGATGGGGGAAGGGAGGGTGTAGGGAGGAGAGAGAGGGAAGGGGTGAGGAGGGGAGAGAGGGAGGGGATGGGGGAAGGGAGGGTGTAGGGAGGAGAGAAAGGGGAGACGAGAGGATGGGGGAAGGGAGGGTGTAGAGAGGAGAGAGAGGGAAGGTGTAGGGAGGGGAGAGAGGGAAGGAGTGAGGAGGGGAGAGAGGGAAGGGGTTGGGAGGGGAGAGAGAGGGAAAGGGTGAGGAGGGGAGAGAGGGAGGGGATGGGGGAAGGGAAGGTGTAGGGAGGGGAGAGAGAGCAGGGGTGAGGAGGGGAGAGAGGGAAGGGGTGAGGAGGAGAGAGAGGGAAGGACTGGGGAGGGAAGAGAGGGAAGGTGTAGGGAGGGAAGAGAGGGAGGAGAGAGAAGGGGTAGAGAGGGTAGGGATGGGGAGGGGAGGGGTATGGCAGGAGAGGAGGGAGAGAAGTGTCAATTCAAGGTGTCTGTATATCAAGGATAAAGAGACGGAGGGAGGAAGGGAGGGAGGGAGGGAAAGGGCTCGAGGAGAGTGACAGATTAAACAACGAGAGACAAAGGGATGGAGGCAGAGAGAGAGAGAGAGAGAGAGAGAGAGAGAGAGAGAGAGAGAGAGAGAGAGAGAGAGAGAGAGAGAGAGAGAGAGAGAGAAAAAGATAGAGAGAGGAGAGAGAGAGAGAGAGAGAGAGGGGGGGGGAGGAGAGAGAGAGAGAGAGAAGAGAGAGAGGGGGGGGGGGGGGGGAAGGAGAAAGAGAGAGAGAGAGAGAGAGAGAGAGAGAAAGAAAGAAAGAAAGAAAGAAAAAAGAGAGAAAAGAAACCTAACACAACAAACCATTCACACAAAAAAGACAAAGAAAAAAAAAAAAAAAAAAAAAAAAAAAAAAAAAAAAAAAAAAACAAAAAAAAAAAAAACAAAAACAAAACAAAAAAAAGAGGAAAATCACCCCCTCCCCCCCCCCCCTCCACACACACACACAAAATCAATCAGTGATTTTCAGAACCAACCCCAGGGGGACTTGGAAATGATACAAGAGAAAGGTCATGATAAAGTGTAGTGTGTTATGGAAGCAAAGGAGTGTGAGGTTAATAACAGGTATTTGACAGCTGGAAAGAGAGAGTTAAAGGGAATGGACACTTTGCCTGTGTGTTCTAAGCAGTTGGAGAAAAGATTGAGGCGATATGCAGCCGGGGAATGAGTGGGGTTCTTGTGTTGTGAGGAGAATGAGTGGGGGGAGAATGAGTGGGGTTCTTGTGCTGTGAGGAGAATGAGTGGGGGTTCTTGTGCTGTGAGGGAGAATGAGTGGGGGGTTCTTGTGCTGTGAGGGAGAATGAGTGGGGGTTCTTGTGATGTGAGGAGAATGAGTGGGGTTCTTGTGTTGTGAGGAGAGTGAGTGGGGGAGAATGAGTGGGGTTCTTGTGTTGTGAAGAGAATGAGTGGGGAGTGTCTTGTGTTGTGAGGAGAATGAGTGGGGGGAGAATGAGTGGGGTTCTTGTGTTGTGAGGAGAATGAGTGGGGGGAGAATGAGTGGGGTTCTTGTGGTGTGAGGAGAATGAGTGGGGTTCTTGTGGTGTGAGGAGAATGAGTGGGGTTCTTGTGTTGTGAGGAGAGTGAGTGGGGGAGAATGAGTGGGGTTCTTGTGTTGTGAGGAGAATGAGTGGGGGGAGAATGAGTGGGGTTCTTGTGGTGTGAGGAGAATGAGTGGGGTTCTTGTGGTGTGAGGAGAATGAGTGGGGTTCTTGTGTTGTGAGGAGAATGAGTGGGGGGAGAATGAGTGGGGTTCTTGTGTTGTGAGGAGAATGAGTGGGGTTCTTGTGGTGTGAGGAGAATGAGTGGGGTTCTTGTGCTGTGAGGAGAATGAGTGGGGGAGAATGAGTGGGGTTCTTGTGGTGTGAGGAGAATGAGTGGGGGGAGAATGAGTGGGGTTCTTGTGTTGTGAGGAGAATGAGTGGGGGGAGAATGAGTGGGGTTCTTGTGTTGTGAGGAGAATAAATGGGGGAGAATGAGTGGGGTTCTTGTGGTGTGAGGAGAATGAGTGGGGTTCTTGTGTTGTGAGGAGAACGAGTGGGGGGAGAATGAGTGGGGTTCTTGTGGTGTGAGGAGAATGAGTGGGGTTCTTGTGCTGTGAGGAGAATGAGTGGGGGAGAATGAGTGGGGTTTCTTGTAGTTGTGAGGAGAATGAGAGGGGGAGAATGAGTGGGGTTCTTGTGTTGTGAGGAGAATGAGTGGGGGGAGAATGAGTGGGGTTCTTGTGTTGTGAGGAGAATGAGTGGGGGGAGAATGAGTGGGGTTCTTGTGGTGTGAGGAGAATGAGTGGGGGGAGAATGAGTGGGGTTCTTGTGCTGTGAGGAGAATGAGTGGGGGAGAATGAGTGGGGTTCTTGTGGTGTGAGGAGAATGAGTGGGGTTCTTGTGTTGTGAGGAGAATGAGTGGGGGGAGAATGAGTGGGGTTCTTGTGTTGTGAGGAGAATGAGTGGGGGGAGAATGAGTGGGGTTCTTGTGTTGTGAGGAGAATGAGTGGGGGGAGAATGAGTGGGGTTTCTTGTGTTGAGGAGAATGAGAGGGGGAGAATGAGTGGGGTTCTTGTGCTGTGAGGAGAATGAGTGGGGGAGAATGAGTGGGGTTCTTGTGGTGTGAGGAGTATGGGTGGGGGGAGAATGAGTGGGGTTCTTGTGTTGTGAGGAGAATGAGTGGGGTTCTTGTGGTGTGAGGAGAATGAGTGGGGGGAGAATGAGTGGGGTTTCTTGTGTTGTGAGGAGAATGAGAGGGGGGAGAATGAGTGGGGTTCTTGTGTTGTGAGGAGAATGAGTGGGGTTTCTTGTGTTGTGAGGAGAATGAGTGGGGGGAGAATGAGTGGGGTTCTTGTGTTGTGAGGAGAATGAGTGGGGGGAGAATGAGTGGGGTTCTTGTGTTGTGAGGAGAACGAGTGGGGGGAGAATGAGTGGGGTTCTTGTGGTGTGAGGAGAATGAGTGGGGTTCTTGTGCTGTGAGGAGAATGAGTGGGGGAGAATGAGTGGGGTTCTTGTGGTGTGAGGAGAATGAGTGGGGGGAGAATGAGTGGGGTTCTTGTGCTGTGAGGAGAATGAGTGGGGTTCTTGTGCTGTAAGGAGAATGAGTGGGGTTCTTGTGGTGTGACGAGAATGAGTGGGGTTCTTGTGTTGTGAGGAGAATGAGTGAGGTTCTTGTGTTGTGAGGAAAATGAGTGGGGTTCTTGTGTTGTGGGGAGAATGAGTGGAGTTTTTGTGTTGTGAGGTTCAAGTGTTTAAGTGTTTTTAATGTTTGTTATTGTTATCATCATTATCATTAGTATCATTGTTGGCATTATCCTCATTGTTATAATTATTTTGATAGTTATTATTATGACTGTTATCACTGTTATCATTGCTGCTGTTACTATCATCAGTATCATCATCATTATTATCATTGCTATCATTAACTGTCAACGTGATAAATGTGATATGACATGACAATGCGATTGGCAATTTAGATAGATAGATAGAGAGAAAGAGAGTAGAAGTAGAAAAAAAAGTAAAAGAGCGACAGAAGGAAAGAAGAGAAAAAAAACAAAACAGACAGACAGATAAACAAACAACCAAACAGAAAGATACAAAGGAAAAAGAACAACGAAATTGTTTTGCAAATTAACTACACAAATTTCCTTCTTCGCTCGAAATATTCACACTGATAAATTTCGTTAAGTCCCCCCTGTGCATTGAAAACGGATGCATTGCCTTAGACAATTCAGTTTTATGGAATCAATCACACTTTTTCCTTCGCTTTAAAATATCAACTTGTTTTGACAAAATCTTGCATGTAAGTGTAGCAATTTTATACGCGTGGAATGTTACTAAAAGTTTGTAATGCGTACTGAATTGTTGATGTAAAAGGTGTGATTTATAATTCACTTCCGAGAGAGGAAATTATGCAGTAATTATCTTACACACTTACACTCTTGCTAATAAACTCGCACTCAAAACTTAATTCAGATTACGCACACGAAATAAAAATACTTTGTAATATCATATTAAAGCCAAAACTGTCTCTCTCTCTCTGTCTGTCTCTATTCTCTCTCTCTCTCTCTCTCTCTGTCTCTATTCTCTCTCTTTCTCTCTCTCTTTCTCTCTCTCTCTCCCTCCCTCCCTCCCTCCCTCCCTCCTTCCTCTCTCTGTCTAACCCCCCACCCTCTCTCTCTCTCTCTCTCTCTCTCTCTTTCTCTCTCTCTCTCTCTCTCTCTCTCTCTCTCTCTCTCTCTCTCTCTCTCTCTCTCTCTCTCTCTCTCTCTCTCTCTCTCTCTCTCTCCTCTCTATCCCCCACCCCCTCTCTATTCTCCCTCTGTCCTTCCTCTCTGCTCCCCCCCCTCCTTATTCTCCCTCTGTCCTTCCTCTCTGCCCCCCCCCCCTATATTCTCTCACTCTCTCTCTCTTTCTCTCTCTCTCTCTCTCTCTCTCTCTCTCTTTCTCTCTCTCTCTCTCTCTCTCTCTCTCTCTCTCTCTCTCTCTCTCTCTCGCCTCTCTTTCTCTCTCTCTCGCTCTTCACCTTCTCTCCCCTCAAATCCTTCACCACAGACTAGCAACAGATCGAGACCTTTTACTAAGCCTTCGGTGTGGCTCTCGAATAACGTGTCGATTTCCGAATTTCGGGAAGAGGGATTTTTTTTTTTCATTTAATGATTTATTTATTTATTTATCATTATTACTTTATTTATTTCTTCTTCTTGTTATTATTCATTTTCCTTTTTTTCTCTTTTTTTTGAGGGGGGGGGGGGCGATGAGGGAGAGAGGGATGGAGGGGAGAGAGGGAGGGGTAGGGGAAAAGGGGTGGGATGTTATCGGGTGGAAAGGGAGGGGGAAGGGGTAGGGAAATGAGGGAAGGCATGAAGATGTGGAAGGGAGGGAAAGGGAGAGGAGTGTGCAGTAGGACAGAGGGGGGGTAGGGGGGAGGGGAA
>BOPN01000297.1:108734-111234 GCA_017312705.2 Penaeus japonicus | reverse complement strand
CTCTTTGTTTTTCTCACTCTCTCTATCACCTTAGATAGAGGGACGGGGGATGGTGAACGAAAGAGCTTTCTGTAGATGGAGTCGTAAGAAACCAAGAAAGAATAAATAGAGAGAGAGAGAGAGAGAGAGAGAGAGAGAGAGAGAGAGAGAGAGAGAGTTTCAGAGGCAAAAAATAAGGACAAACAAAACAAACAAACGCACAAACAGATAGAAAAAAAACACAGAAGAAATATAACAAAACAAGGAGAGAGAGACAAACGAGATAAATACCAAAAAACGAAAGGCGAAAATAGCTGTAAAACGTTAAGCAACCTTGACAAGTCGAACAGCGTGTATGTTGAGTGGCGGCCCTGAATTACAGTCATTCAGCTCCGCTATGGTCGGGATTTGCGCTGATTACCATTGGCTAGTCGCTCTTATGTCACCCGCTCTCGTGCCATTATCTTCGTAGAATTGGTTTCGAAATACTGACTGGATAGAAAGATAAATAAATGGATGGATAGAAAGATGGTTAAATGGATGGATAGATAGATAGATAAATGAATGGATAAATAGATAAATAAATGGATGGATAGATAGATAAATGGATGGATAGATATATAAATAAATGGATGGATAGATAAATAAATGGATGGATAGATAGATAAATAAATGGAAGGATAAATAGATGGATGGTTTGGTGGATAGATGGATGGATGGATAAATGGAGAGATAGCTAAGTGGAGGGATTTGTGAATAGATAGATATGTAGATGGAGGGATAAATAAATAGGTGAATGGGTTGGTGGATAGATGGATAGATAGATAGACTAATAGCTAGGTAGATAAACCATCAGGCTGAGCTATAAATACAAAGAGAAAAAAAATATTGGTAAATACCGCGACAGACAGACAGGCTGATGAATAGATAGATAGATAGATAGGTAGAGATTTAGATAGAGAGAAAGATAGACAAGTATTAAGAGTGATAGTTGGTTAAGTAAAAACAGAAGTATACAGAAGTCGTAGTGAAAAAAAAATAATAATTCCATAATCAGACAGACAAATAACAAATGAGAGAGAGAGAGAGAGAGAGAGAGAGAGAGAGAGAGAGAGAGAGAGAGAGAGAGAGAGAGAGAGAGAGAGAGAGAGAGAGAGAGAGAGAGAGAGAGAGAGAGAGAGAGAGAGAGAGAGAGAGAGAGAGAGAGAGAGAGAGAGAGAGAGAGAGAGAGAGAGAGAGAGAGAAAGGAAGAGAGAGAGTCAAAGAAAGAGGGAGAGAGAGAGTCAAAGAAAGAGGGAGAGAGAGAGTCAAAGAAAGAGAAAGAGAGAGAGAGAGAATGAAAGAGAGAGAGAGACAAAGGAAGAGAGAGAGTCAAAGAAAGAGGGAGAGAGAGAGTCAAAGAGAGAGGGAGAGCTACAAACAGATAAAAAATCCGATATGAAGCGTGCGTTAGGCTCCTCCACACTTCCATCACAAAGCGAAAGGAAATAATTGATACACGTGAGAGAAAAAAAAATTATACAAAGGCTTACATAATCGTTAAGATTATAAAAAGATAAGATTAAAGCTTCCCGGTTCATCTCGCGCCTCGACTGTTAGTTTTTTGTTTAAAGCATTGGTAGAGGGAGGGAGGGAGGGGGAGGGAGGAAGGTAGGAAGGGAGGGAAAGGAAGGGTGGGAGGAAGGGTGGGAGGGAGGGTAGGAGAGGGAGGAAGGGGGGGAGATGGAGAGGGAGGGTAGGAGGGGAAGGGAAGGGAGGGGGAGAGAGAGGGAGGGAAATAGCGAGGGAGATGAGAGGGAGGGAAGGAGGGATAGAGTGAGAGAGGCAGGGAGGGAAGAAGGGAGATGGAGAGGGAGAGAAGGAGGAAGATGGAGAGGGAGGGAGGAAGGGATTGAAAGAAAGGGAAGAAGTGAGGGAGAGAGGGAGGGAGGAAGGGATTGAAAGAAAGGGAAGAAGTAAGGGAGAGAGGGAGGGAGGAAGGGATTGAAAGTAAGGGAAGGAGGGAGAGAGAGAGGAAATGAGAGGGAGCGAAAGAGGGAAGGAGAGAAGTAGGAAAGGAAAGAGAGAAATAGAGAAGGTAGGGAAAAAGGGAAGCAGAGAGAGCAATGCAGATAAAGTTTAAGAATTAAATATTCCAAACAGACAATACATAACTAAGGATCGAACGAACAAAGATTCCCGATTCTAAGTGACGCCAGCCGCCATTAGGCCTGTAAAAAAAAAAAAAAAAAAAAAAAAAAAAAAATCATAGCACTGGAGTCATTTATTGACTGGGCGATTCAGTGACTCAACGGGAGAGAGAGAAGGAGAGAAGGAAGGAGAGGAGGAGGGGGAAAGGAGAGGAGGGAGATGGGGAAGGAAGGAGAGGAGGAGGGGGAAAGGAGAGGAGGGAGATGGGGAAGGAAGGAGAGGAGGAGGGGGAAAGGAGAGGAGGGAGATGGGGAAGGAAGGAGAGGAGGAGGGGGAAAGGAGAGGAGGGAGATGGGGAAGGAAGGAGAGGAAGAGGGGGAAAGGAGAGGAG
>BOPN01000297.1:98734-103734 GCA_017312705.2 Penaeus japonicus | reverse complement strand
TTCCCATGATGATATTGACTTCATTATCTTCATCATATCAGTCTAGTCAATACACACAAAAAGGAAACTAAGTAATTTATTTTCTCACTAGGTATCACCCCCCCTTACAAACACACAAACAATAAGTGACGTCATTATAGCTTCGGTATGCAAACAAGTCGTGACGTCACTCCTTGCTCCATTCTTTCCTCGCTCTCCCCCCTCCTCTCTCTCTCTCTCTCTCTCTCTCTCTCTCTCTCTCTCTCTCTCTCTCTCTCTCTCTCTCTCTCTCTCTCTCTCTCTCTCTCTCTCTCTCCTCAACACTCACAACCCTTCACCCCCCTCCCTCCCCCTACACCCCTCCTTATCCCACCCAAACCCCTAAACCCCCACCCCCCTTCACCCAACCCCTCCTCCCCCAACCCCTCTTGCCATGCTTGTGTCTTAGGTCAGGTCAGGTCAGCATGGTCGATGTTCTTATTCTTGTAGCATGTATTGACCGCCCTAGACAGCTCTGACATATGCTGCCATAATTCAAAGTCGGGAAGTTCTTCAATCGAGGCGGGGCTTGGCATGTTCTATTGACAACTTAGGCCCCGCCCACTTGCTGTCACGTATAGGCACTCTCGGTTTCTTGCGAGTTTCTGTTGTTCTTGTTGTTCTTGTTATTTTGTTGTTGTTGTTGTTTGTTGATTTTTTGTTTTTTTGTTTGTTTGTTTGTTTTGTGTCGCGGTCTTGTGTTTAAGGTTGTACTGTATTGTGTTTGGTTTGTTTTCACTTTTCTAGTGTATTTTCTTTTGTATTTTTCTCCTTTTCTTGGTTTGGTTTTCTCGTAATATATTTCTTATTCTCTTGATTTATCTCATTCCCTCTTTCTCTTCATTGCTCTCTCTTCCTTCTACTTCTATTTTTTTCCGTTCGCTTTTTCTTCTCCTCCTCCTCCTCCTCCTCCTCTTCCTTCTTCGTCACTCACTTCCAATCCCTCCACATACTCCACCCCCCCCCCCCCCATCTCCTGCTACCCCCCCCCGCCGCCCTCCCCTTCCACCATCCTCCCATTCCTCCTCCACTCCCAACCCTCATTCCTTCCCCATTTCGCTCTACAGTATTCCACCCCTTCCACCCCTTCCCCCCTACCCCCCATCCCCCCTACCCCTTACCCCCGTCCTCGCCCCCGTCCCCCCTCCCCCCCATACGGATGAGGAGCGGGTCCTTCCTTCCTCGTAACCCGATAGTGTTTATAGGATTATCATGTATTCTTGACAGGGAGGAGAGCATGATGATTGACAGGTGACGGCGCGCTCGACGGGCCGCTAGAGCTCGCTCCGCCGGTGCCACTAACGGAAGTGTTGTGCGCACGTGTCGCGATGCATGCGTTCCGTGGGCGGGAAAGGTGGATGGTTCTGTCGGGGTTTTAAGGGTGATTGAAGGTCGATTTCTATCTTGTTTTGTGTTTTTTATTGATTTTTTTTGGAGGGGGGTGGGGGGGGGGTTGATAAGGTGGTCGGGTGGTTGTTCGGTGTTTTGGGTGATTGATTTCATCGGTGTGTTTTGGGATGGGGTGTCGGTCGGGACGCCGCGGCGAAACGAACCCGCAGTCAGTCACGCGCGCGCACGCTTTCGGACGCGGCCTTGGCTGCGGCTTTGGCGGTGGCGATGGGCGGAGCTTGTTTGAATTGTTCTTGAAGCCACGCCTACCTCTTCCTCCCTTATCCCCCTCACCTCCTCCCTCCCCACCATTCCCCTAACCCCTCACCCCTCTCCCCTAACTACTCTCCCCTCTCCCCTCACCCCTCTCCCCTTCTCCCTAACCCCTCTCCCCTCTCCCCTCTCCCTAACCCCTCTCCCTCTCCCTTCTCCCTTCTCCCCTCCCCTCTCCCTCTCCCCTCACCGCTCTCCCCCCTCCCCTCTCCCCCCTCCCCTCTCCCCTCTCCCTCTCCCCTCTTCGTCCCTCTCAACTACCTTGGCGTGAAAATAATTGATTGGTCTTGTCTTCTTCCTCCTTTGTTAAAGACACTGAAAGTTATCATTACTTTCCGCCTTGTAAAATTGGGAGGGTTTTTTTTTTTTTTTTTTTTTTTTGTGTTCCTTTCTTTATGGCTTTATCATGACAGGTAATGTGCATTTGGGGGTTTGGTTTCGTGTGTGTGTGTGTGTGTGTGTGTGTGTGTGTGTTTATGTGTGTGTGTGTGTGTGTGTGTTTGTGTGTGTGTGTTTATGTGTGTGTGTGTGTGTGTGTGTGTGTGTGTGTGTGTGTGTGTGTGTGTGTGTGTGTGTGTGTGTGTGTGTGTGTGTGTGTGTGTGTGTGTGTGTGTGTGTGTGTGTGTGTGTGTGTGTGTGTGTGTGTGTGTGTGTGTGTGTGTGTGTGTGTGTGTGTGTGTTTGTGTCAGTGTGTGTCTGCAGGAGGGGGGGGGTAGGGAGAAGGTTGTTTGTGTGCACGTGTGTGTGTGTGTGTTTGTGTGTGTGTTTGTGTGTGTGTGCGCGTGTATGTGTATGTGTGTGTGTGTTTATCTAAGTGTCCACATATTTCAGTGTGAGTATCTGTGTACGTGTATATAGATGTATGTGTTTGCACTTGTGTATGTATGTGAGAGTACGTACAGTCGCGTGAGGGCATTGAATGAAAAGTATAATTTGTATCTACTTTGATTATATCCTTCGCAAGAGACAAGATAAAGTACGAAAGTACATATATGGCTTCACATACTCTTACTTGTGTTTTTAGGGTTAGATAATCTAAGATTTTTTTTCTTGTATATTCTTACGAATATTTTGTGTAATAGAGTAGGGAGAGAGAGAGAGAGAGAGACAGAGACAGAGAGAGAGAGAGAGAGAGAGAGAGAGAGAGAGAGAGAGAGAGAGAGAGAGAGAGAGAGAGAGAGAGAGACAGAGGCAGATAGAGACTGAGACAGAGAGAGAGAGAGAGAGAGAGAGAGAGAAAGAGAGAGACAGAGACAGAGAGAGAGAGAGAGAGAGAGAGAGAGAGAGAGAGAGAGAGAGAGAGAGAGAGAGAGAGAGAGAGAGAGAGAGAGAGAGAGAGACAGACAGAGGCAGATAGAGACTGAGACAGAGAGAGAGAGAGAGAGAGAGAGAGAGAGAGAGAGAGAGAGAGAGAGAGAGAGAGAGAGAGAGAGAGAGAGAGAGAGAGAGAGAGAGAGAGAGAGAGAGAGAGAGAGAGAGAGAGAGAGAGAGACAGATAGACAAACAGAGAGACAGATAGACAAACAGAGAGACAGAGACAGACAGACAGAGACAGACAAACAGAGAGACAGAGAGAGGGAGAGATAGATAGTTGGATAGCTAGAAATATATATCCGAGACGGCAGAGACTCAGAGAGACGACCCCCCCCTCCCCCCCTCTCCTACCCTAACCGATCCCACTCAGACAGTACAGCACACCCACTCTACGCACAGTATATCGGGAAGAAAACATGGTGAGCTCCGAATGCCAGAGAGCCGCCCACCAGCTGCTGGGAACCCGCCCACCTGTCGCCCTCAGACTAGACCAGCTGGTGTTGGAAGGGGTAGAGAGAGAGGGGGGGTGGGGGAGAGTGAGAGAGATAGATATATGTAGAGAGAGTAAGAGACAGAGAGAGAGAGAGAGGAGGAAGGAGAAAGAAAGAGAAAAAAAAATAGAGAGAGAGACCGAGGTGGGGACAGAGCGAGAGAGGGTAGAGAGAGAGAGAGAGAGAGAGAGAGAGAGAGGGGGGGGGGGGAAAGAGAGAAAGAGAGAGAGAGAGAGAGAGAGAGAGAGAGAGAGAGAGAGAGAGAGAGAGAGAGAGAGAGAGAGAGACAAAAAGAGAGAAAGAAATAAAGAGAGAGAGATAGAGAAAGAGAGAGAGAGAGGAAACGCGGTTGTGTTGAAAGACCACGAGAGAGGGAGAAGGGAAATAGTGAATATGTTGATAGATAAGATTCCAGGAAGACACAAAGATAAAGATTCGCTCCGCAAGGGATTGAGAACATCATTCGTGTGTTTCTTCTCTTTATATCGTCGGTGGAAGAGAGAGAGAGAGAGAGAGAGAGAGAGAGAGAGAGAGAGAGAGAGAGAAAGAAATAAAGAGAGAGAGAGAGAGAGAGAGAGAGAGAGAGAGAGGAAACGCGGTTGTGTTGAAAGACCACGAAAGAGGGAGAAGGGAAATAGTGAATATGATGATTGATAAGATTCCAGGAAGACACGAAGATAAAGATTCGCTCCGCAAGGGATTAAGAACATCATTCGTGTGTTTCTTCTCTTTATATCGTCGGTGGAAGAGAGAGAGAGAGAGAGAGAGAGAGAGAGAGAGAGAGAGAGAGAGAGAGAGAGAGAGAGAGAGAGAGAGAGAGAGAGAGAGAGAGAGAGAGAGAGAGAGAGAGAGAGAGAGAGAGAGAGAGAGAGAGAGAGAGAGAGAGAGAGAGAGAGAGAGAGAGAGAGAGAGAGAGAGTAAGAGGGAGAGAAAGAGAGAGAAAGAGAAAGATTGGGGAAAGAGAGAAAGCGAGAACGAGAGAGAGAGTAGGAGGGAGAGAAAGAGAGAGAGAGGGGGGGGGGGAGATAGAAAGAAAGAAGACAAAAGAAAGAAGAAGAAAAGAGGATTGAGACGTTAAAAGGGTAAATCAAATAAGAAAAAGAAAAGAGAATAAGCCAAAAAGATTGTAATAAAAAGAGAAAACGAAGAAAAACAAATAAATAACAAGAAGATACATAAGGTATAGGAAAGTGGAGATGGAATAAAACGAAAAACAAACAAACAAACAGGAAAAAAGTAAAAAGAAAGGAGAAAGAAAAGGGGTTTGACAGAGGGCAGAAAAGAGGAAGAGGAGAGATGCGAGAGGGAGAGGGAATAAGAGAAGAACAGAGGAGAGTGTGTAGGAGAGGGAGAGGGAATAAGAGAAGAAGAGGGGAGAGTGTGTAGGAGAGGGAGAGGGAATAAGAGAGGAACAGGGGAGGAAATGCGAGAGGGAGAGGGAGAGAGGGGATAGGAGAGAGTGAGGGGATAGGAGAGGAATAAGGAGGAGGAGAGGGAGAGGGAATAGGAGAGAGT
>BOPN01000297.1:88734-93734 GCA_017312705.2 Penaeus japonicus | reverse complement strand
TCTCTTTCTTTTTTCTGTCTGTCCACCTCCTTCTTTATTCTCTATTTTCATTTTCATTTGCATTCTCTTTCTCCTTCTTCTCTTTGTCTTTTTCTTTATTTTTCTTTCTTTTTCTCCTTATCCTTCTCCCTCATTTCTATCTCCACCTCCATCTCTACCTCCACCTACACCTCCACTTATTCTTCTCCTCCTCCTCTTCGTCTTTTTTTCTTTCTCTTTCATTTCCTCCTCTTTCACTTTCTCCACTTTCACTTCCACCTCTTCCTCGACCTCTACCGCCTCCTCCTCCTCAGCCTCGTCTTATTCCTCTCTTTCTAATCCTTCTCCATGCCCATCACCACCTCCACATCTCTCTCTCTCTCTCTCCTCCTCCTCCTCCCCCTACCACCTCCTCCTCCTCCTCCTCCTCCTCCTCCTCCTCCTCCTCCTCCTCCTCCTCCTCCTCCTCCTCTTCCTCCTCCTCCTCCTCCTCCTCCTCCTCCTCCCCTACCCCCTCCTCCTCCTCCTCCTCTTCTTCTTCTTCTCCCCCTCCTCCTCCTCCTCCTCCTCCTCCTCCTCCTCCTCCTCCTCCTCTTCTCCCCCCTCCCCCTCCCCCCCTCCTCCCTCCTCCTCCTCCTCCTCCTCCTCCTCCTCCTCCTCCTCCTCCTCCTCCTCCTCCTCCTCCTCCTCCTCCTCCTCCTCCTCCTCCTCCTCCTCCTCCTCCTCCTCCTCCTCCTCCTCCTCCTCCTCCTCCTCCTCTTCCTCCTCCTCCTCCTCCTCCTCCTCCTCCTCCTCCTCCTCCTCCTCCTCCTCCTCCTCCTCTTCCTCCTCCTCCTCCTCCTCCTCCTCCTCCTCGCCCTGCCATTCCAGAATTCAGCAGAACTGCCGTACAAGTTTGTCAATTCCAGCCTTACCTTTATGAATTACAATAACCTATTAAGGATTTGTCGTTTTGGGAACTTGGCGAACATAGCATTGGGATGTAGGGGGGGAAGGGGGGGAGGGGTGAGGGGGGAGGATGTAGAGGCTGTATTTTTTGGCGGGGGTGGGGGGAGGGGGAAGGGGGTTGGTGGGGGTTTGATGATGTTTAGACTAGATGCTTTGTGGTGGTGTTTGTATTGTCTTTTTTTTTTTATTATTATTATTATTCATCGTGCCTTCTACTCTTCGTCTTTAACCCCCTTCTTACTTCTCTTGTTTTTCGCTTTGTGGTGGTGTTTGTATTGTCTTTTTTTTATTATTATTATTATTATTCATCGTTCCTTCTACTCTTCGTCTTTAACCCTCTTCTTACTTCTCTTGCTTTTCTTCTTTATTCTTCTTCTTTCTGTTTTCCCCTAAGTCTTCCTTTCTCCTTTCCTTATCACATTTTTCCTCCTCCCTCTGCTTCTTATTATTTTTCATTTTTTATCTTTCCTCTGTTTTCTCTTTCCTCTGTTTTCTCTTTCCCTTCTTTTTCCTTTTATTCATTTTTTCTCTCGCTCATCCCTCCCCCCTTTCCCTTCTCCTTCTTTCCCCCTTTCCCTTCTCCTTCTTCCCCCTTCTCTATTCTCTTCTCTCTTCATCCTTTTTCTCCTCCTCCCTCTTTTATTCCTCCCCTCCCTCTTTCACAGACCTCTTCATCTCCCCCTCCCCTCCCCTAATCCCCCTCTTCTTCCCTCCCCCTCTCCCATCCCCCTCTTCTCACCTCCCCTCCTCCTCGCTCTCCCCTCCCCTCACCTCCCTCTTCCCCCATCCCCTCCCTCTCCCGTCCTCATCCCCACCCTCCTTCCTCCCACTCCCTCTCCCTCTCCCTCCTCTACCCTCCCTCCCCTACCTCACCCACCCCCTCCCCTCCCTCTCCCCCTCTCCCAACCTCGCCGCTGTTACCAGGGGAATATTCGGTCCCAGGCAGAATATGAAGCAGATTTCTTGAAAAAAAAAGAAAAAGAAGAAGTGGGCGTTATTTGTACGTCTTAACCTGGCTGCTCGCTCGTACCCGGGTTCTCTTCTTGCGTCTCAGCCTTCTCTTGGTGGGTGGGTGATGTGTGGGTGGGTGGGTGGATGGATGGGCGTGTGGGTTCGTAGGTGGGTGGGTGGGTGATGTGGGTGGATGGATGGGCGTGTGGGTTCGGAGGTGGGTGGGTGGGTGGTGTGGGTGGGTGGGTGGGTGATGTGGGTTCGGAGGTGGGTGGGTGGGTGGTGTGGGTGGATGGATGGGTGTGTGGGTTCGGAGGTGGGTGGGTGGGTGGTGTGGGTGGATGGATGGGTGTGTGGGTTCGGAGGTGGGTGGGTGGGTGATGTGGGTTCGTAGGTGGGTGGGTGGATGGTTGGGTGGGTTCGTAGGTGGGTGGGTGATGTGTGGGTGGATGGATGGGCGTGTGGGTTCGTAGGTGGGTGGGTGGATAGGTGGGTGGCTTTGTAGTGTAAGTGGGTTGGTGGGTGGTTGTATGAGTGGGTGAGAGTGTAGCTGTGTGTAATGTATTTGTGTGTGGATGTATGCGTGAACGTGTGTGCGTGAGTGTATGCACGTAAATTATCTTGCTATCAGTATGCATATACACATACCCTCACCCGTGTCCCTATACATACACACACAGGAGCACACGTACACGTACACATGGATGCAATTGCGCCAAGATCGAAAAAAAAGACCAGATACGCACAAGAGCAAACTCTAACACCTCGTGCGTGTGCATTAAGGGCGAAATCAAGCCGTTTTATGAAGCCTTCGCCGCCCTTATTCGCAGAGCCTCGGTCGGGTGCGATGCGAAGGCGATGTGTAACTTTGTGGGTGAACGGCGACGCCTCTTGCTCGTGGGGGGGTAGGTGGGAGGAGGGGAGAGGGAGAGGGGGAGGGGGAGGGGGAGGGAGGTGGAGAGGGGTGGAGGGGGGAGGGGATAGGGGAGGAGGGAGGTGGTGGAGGGAGGGGTGGAGGGAGGTGGGATGTGGGGAGGGGGGAGGGGGAGGGGGAAGGGGTGGAGGGGGAGGGAGGGAGGAGGGAGGTGGATGAGGGAGATGGGAGGGGGAGGGGGAGGGGGAGGGGAGGAGGGGGGGGAAGGTGGAGGGGAAGGGGGAGTTGGGAGGAGGGAGGGGAGAGGAGAGGGAGGAGGGGGAGGTGGAGAGGGGAGGGGGGAGGTGGGGAGAGGGGGAGGGGGAGAGGGGAGGGAGGGGGAGGGGGGGTTGTGTTTGGGCCTTGAACGGCGCTTTTTGCATAATATTTCTTCGTTCCTCCTCTTTGCTTCATCTTCATATCTCCCTTCTCCGCTCTTTCGGCTTTTCCTTAAGAAAATGAGACAAAGCCTGGTAGAGAGTAAGACAGAGGGACAGACAGCCAGACAGACAGAGAGGAAAACGGAGGAACAGACAGCCAGAAAGGCAAGAAGACAGAGACAGATAGCCAATCAAGGAAGAAAAAGACAGAACCAGACAGAGATACAAAGGGATAGAAACAGCGATTAACAGCCAGACAATGAAGAAAAACAGCCTAACAGAACGACAGACAGTCAAGCAGAACGACAAACAGCCAATCAACACGAAAAACAGCCAACCAACAATACAAAAAGCCAAACATACAGTACGACAAACAGCCAAACAAAACGACAGACAGCCAAACAAACAGGGCGACAATCATGCCAGACAGAGAGAAAAGACAGACAGCCAGACAAACAGAACAACAAACACACCAGACAGAGAGAGAGCAACAGACAGCCAGACAGAGAGAGAGCGACAGACAGCCAGACAGAGAGAGAGTGACAAACACGCCAGACAGAGAAAACGACAAACAGCCAGACACAGAGAGAGCGACGGACAGCCAGACAGAGAGAGAGCGACAGACAGCCAGACACAGATCGAGAGAGCGAGAGAGAGAGAGAGCGACAGACAGCCAGACACAGATCGAGAGAGCGAGAGAGAAGTTGTGCGCTTATTAAACATCTTGATCCCGTCTCCTCTGGGAGTGAGAGATTCCATTCCGACAGAGATTATGAGCGAACGTGTATGACTTGTGTACATGTGCGGCGGGTACGTATGTATACACGTGTCTCTTGCCTTTACGTACATGTGTGGAGGAGGATGTGGGCGTGTGTGTATGTATATAGTTAGATGGAGTTATATATACAGTGATATATGCTGTTATATGTACTCATATATATATATATATATATATATATATATATATATATATACATATATATATATATATATATATATATATATATATATATATATATATATATATACATATGTATATATATATATATATATATATATATATATATATATATATATATATATATATATATATATATATACATATATATATATATATATATATATATATATATATATATATATATATATATATATATATATATATATATATATATATATATATATATATATATATACATATATATATATATATATATATATATATATATATATATATATATATATATATATATATATATATAGTTGTGTTTACAGTTACATACGAATACACAGGTAATGCAGTGTGATATATAAGTAGTTAATAGTGGGATCTCTCTCTCTCTCTTCCTCTCTCTTTCTCCTTCTCTCTCTTTCTTTCTCCTTCTCTCTCTCTCTTTCTCTCTCTATCTCTCTCTCTCTCTCTCCCTCTCTCTCTCTCTCTCTCTCTCTCTCTCTCTCTCTCTCTCTCTCTCTCTCTCTCTCTCTCTCTCTCTCTCTCTCTCTCTCTCTCTCTCTCTCTCTCTCTCTCTCTCTCTCTCTCTCTCTCTCTCTCTCTCTCTCTCTCTCTCTCTCTCTCTCTCTCTCTCTCTCTCTCTCTCTCTCTCTCTCTCTCTCTCTCTCTCTCTCTCTCTCTCTCTTTCTCTGTCTATCTATCTATCTATCTATATATCTATTTATCTCTATCTATCGATCTATCTGTCTGTCTATCTATCTGTTGACCTACCCATTTATCTATCATTCTATCTGGAAATCCAGCTGTCTGTTTCTCCATCTATCTATCTATCTATCTATCTATACATACACAATGTTGATAGTGATGATGATGCTAA
>BOPN01000297.1:66234-76234 GCA_017312705.2 Penaeus japonicus | reverse complement strand
AAAGGACATGGCGCCATTAATCCGATAGTTCTTTACGTCTTTACGTTCTGATTTTTTTTTTTTTTTTTTTTTTTTTTTTTTTTTTTTTTTTTTTTTTTTTTTTTGTACTGGGGGTGGGAGTGGGGAATGGGGTGGGGGGATGGAGTGCAGGGGGTGTTAGGAATTGGGGGGGGTGAGATGGGGTGTAGTTGGAGGTAGGGGGAGGGAGGGGGAGGGGGGGGAAGGGGCGGGGTTTTTTCTATTGGGGATGGGGGGTGGAAGTGGGAATGGGGTTATGGGGGTGTTAGGAATTGGGGGGTGAGATAGGTGTAGATTGGGTAGGGAGGGAGGGAGGGGGGGTGAGGGTAGGGGTTGAATTTAAGGATATATCTGCCTTGGAAGACATGATTAGTGGTGTCTATTTTTTTTTTTTTTTTTTTTTATCGTCATCATCATCGTCATCAACCTTTTCTCCTTCTTCTTCTTCCTGTTATTGTTATTGTTTTATATCAGTCTCTCGCGCTCTCTCTCTTTCTCTCTCTCTCTCTCTTTCTCTCCACATCTACCTCCCTCAACCTCCCCTCCCCCCCCCATTTCCTCCCCTTCCCATCCCACCCCCATTCCCTCCCACGCCCTCCCCCCTCCCTCCCCTCCCCTCCCATCCCACCCACCCCCATCCCCCCATCCCCCACATCCCCTCCTCCCACCCCCATCCACCCTCCCCCTCCCATCCACCCTTCCCCACCCTTCCCATCCCACCCTTCCTCCCCACCCTTCCCCCTCCCTCCTTCCCACCCTCATCCTTTCTCTCTCTCCCAACAATAAAATTGACTTATCACGCTGCCCTTTCTTTTTTATCGCGTTGCTATAAATCACGGGGCTTCGAGAGCGTTACCTTTGAACATCGGCAAGATTTAGCGCCATTTTATTAAAAGTTGCTAATAGCTTCTTAAATAACGGATGTTGCAATCGAGGATGTTGATTTTTTTTTTTTTTTTTTTTTTTTTTTTTTCTTGATTGTGAGTTCGTTTGATTTTCATGTTTTGATATTTTTTCTCGCTTGTTTTCCTTCCTTTGTTGTTGTTGTTTTTGTGTTCTTTTTTTTATCCGTTTGTTTATATTTTTTTTCTCTCGTCTTCTTTCTTCTTAAAAAAAAATCTTTATTGTTTTTTTTTTTCTTCTCCGTTAGCTTATTTTTTCTTTTTTTTTTTTTTTTTTCTTCCTTTGTTTATCTTATTTTGTTTTCTTTCTTCGTTTTATTTCCGTTTATCTCTTGTTGTGGTACGTGTCTCTTCATCTTCTTCCTCCCTATCCTCTTCCTACTCTTCCACCTCCTCCTCCTCTTATTGCCACTCCTCTTTCTCTTTCTTCTCCTCTTCATTCTCTTCATTTTCCCTTTCTTCTTTTCTTCTTCTTCTCTCTTTTCATCTTCCTCCTCTTCCTCTTTTTCTGTCCCCTCCCCATCCTCATCTTCTTCCTTTACCTGTTTTCCTTCCTACTCCTTTTCTTGTTCCCTTTTCTCCTCCTTTTCTCTTCTTTCTCCCCTTCTTGCTTCTTCTCTTCCTCCTCTTCCTCCTCTTCTTCTTCCTCCTCCTCCTCCTCTTCCTCCTCTTCCCATTTCTCCTCCTCGTCCCCCTCTTCTTCACCTTATCCTCCCTCCTCGTGTACCTCCTCCCCCTCCTCCTCCTCCCTCTAGCTCCTCCTTCTTTCACCTCCTCTTCCCATTTCTCCCTTTCTTCCCCCTCTTCAACTTATCCTCCCTCCTCTTCTACCTCCTTCTCCTCCTCCTCCTCCCTCTTCCTCCTCCTTTTTTCTCCTCCTCCACCTCCATCTCTACCTCCTTTTTCTTCACCGCGAGAGGGACTAAGGGCGAGGGAGGAGGGGGAGGAGTGGACAGGGGGAGGAGGGGGCAGGTGGGGGGGGGGGGGGGAGGGATGGAGAGGAAGAGGGGGCGGGGCTTGTGTTCCTTTCTTTCGTTTTCTCAGTTCATTTTCCAAGTTCTTATCGCCTTCTTTAACTTTTGAGCTCTTAAGATTTCTCGAATTTCTTACCAAATCTTATCTTCAGTTTATTTCTTTCTCTTTTGCTAAGTTCGTTAAGATTTTTTTTTTTCTTCTCTTTTCTCTCTTTCTCTTTTTTTTTTTCTTTTAGATCTGTGTCTCTATTCTTCTCTTCTCATTTTTTTCGCATTTGTGTCTTTAATCTTCTCCACTTCCTCCCATTCCCTTGTTTCCTCTCTTTGTTCCTTTTCTTTTTCTTTCTGGCTCTCGCTCTCTCCTTCTCTTTCTCTTTCTCTTTTTCTCCCTTTCTCTCTCTTTATTTTTTTTTCTCTCACTCTGTCAGTCTCTCTCTCTCTCTCTCTCTCCCTTTCTCTCTCTTTATTTTTTTTTTCTCTCTCTCTCTCTCTCTCTCTCTCTCTCTCTCTCTCTCTCTCTCTCTCTCTCTCTCTCTCTCTCTCTCTCTCTCTCTCTCTCTCTCTCTCTCTCCCTCCCCCCCTCCCTCCCTCCCTCTTTCCCTCTTTCCCTCCCTTCCTCCCTCCCTCCCTCCCTCCCTCCCTCCCTCCCTCCATCCATCCATCCATCTCCCTCCCTCCCTCCCTCCCTCCCCTCCCTCCCTCCCTCCCTCCCTCCCTCCCTCCCTCCCTCCCTCCCTCCCTCCCTCCCTCCCTCCCTCCCTCCCTCCCTCTTTCCCTCCCTCCCTCCCTCTTTCCCTCCCTCCCTCCCTTCCTCCTTCCTTCCCTCTTTCCCTCCCTCCCTCCCTCCCTCCCTCCCTTTCCTCCCCCTCCTCTCTCTCTCTCTCTCTCTCTCTCTCTCTCTCTCTCTCTCTCTCTCTCTCTCTCTCTCTCTCTCTCGTTCTTACTTACCGTATTCGTACTGCTATTGATTTTCTCGTCTCTTTCCTGGGATACATGTCACTGACACGTCTATAATAATGATAGTACAGAGGTTTCCATGCATTACTGACAGGTGTGCGGTAGAGCGTGGACGTCTGTTTGTGGGGGGGTGGGGGGTGGGGGGGGGGGGTGGATGGGTAGGGTTGGTTGGGGGGGAGAGGACGTGTGGGTTGGATGGGGAAGATGGGGGACTTGTGTGTGTGTGTGTGTTTGGATGAGGGACTTGTGTGTGTGTGTGTGTGTTTGTTTATATGTGTGTGTGTGTGTTTGGCTGGGGGACGTGTGTGTGTCTGTGTGTGTGTGTGTGTGGTGTAGTGTGTGTGTGTGTTTGGATGGAGGACTTGTGTGTTTCTGTGTGTTTGTTTGTATGTGTGTTTGTGTGTTTGTGCGTGTGTGTCTGTCTGTGTATGTTTCTGTATATGTGTGTGTGTGTGTGTGTGTGTGTGTGTGTGTGTGTGATTCATTCCATTTATAGTATTCGTTATCATTTACTTCGTTCTGCCTCTTCCTCTTCCCCTTATTCTTCTCTCTCCTCCGTGTCCACTCACGCATTTCTTTCCTCTTCTATTTCCTCTTCCACATTTCCCTTCCACTTCCATTCATTTTCAAGGTTTCCATTGATTGATTTATTCATTCATTCTTTCTTTCTTCTCTTTTCTTCATCTTCCTCTTCCTCTTTCTCGTCCGCTTCTTTGGAAAGAAATGTTACATGGTTCACGTTTTGCCTTTTTTTCTTTTCTTTTCGAGTTCCATTTTCTTTGCGTCGCTTCCTCTCTCTCTCTCTCTCTCTCTCTCTCTCTCTCTCTCTCTCTCTCTCTATCTATCTATCTATCCATCTATCTATCTATCTATCTATCTATCTATCTGTCTATATCTCTTTCTCTCTTTCTCTCTCTCTCTCTCTGTCTCTCTCTCTCTCTCTCTCTCTCTCTTATTCTCTCTTTCTCTCTCTGTATTCTCGTACTTGATTTAGATTTTTCTGTGGGTAAAGGGGGTAGAGTGAAGTGATGGGGGCTGATTGAGTAATACTTGTTTGTTTGTTTTTTTGTTTTTTTTTTCTGTCTCTCTCTTTCTCTCTTTCACTCTATCCTACCCCTTCTGATTTTTCTGTATATGTCTGATTCAGCTTTGACTGGCGTTAAAATGCGTCCACACGGAAGCCTAACTAATCAAGCTCCTATCTATTCGTACACATGACACATGCTTACATACAAAGACACACACACATACATATACACAGGCAAATATACACACAAACACATGCACGAGTAAACACACACACAAATAAACACATGCATAAGCATACACACAAACAAACACAAACAAACATACTCGTTCTACTCACTGTAGAATTTGAATGAATTTTGCATCTTTATGATTTATCTATTAATCTATCTATCTATTTATCTATCAAAATATCAGTTTATCTTTATTATCATATGATTTAATTATATATCTTTATTATTATCTGAATTAACTGTGCATTCTTCTTTAATTTAACCTTTTCTTTCTACTCTTATTGTCTACCATTCACTTTCTCCTTTTTCTTGTTGCAAAAGGAGAAAAAGAGAATAAGAGGAGAGGAAGAAGAGAAGGAGAGAGTGAATAGGAGACAACAAGTTATACAAGCTAATTATAAACATAATGATGATGGTAATAATGATAGTAATATTAGTAAGATGATAGTTATATTAGTAAGATGATAGTAATAACAATAATGATAACGACAATATAATAATAATAACAATGATGATATTTATAACAATAGTAATAACAGCACTGATAGCATTAATGCTAGTAATAACAATGACAATCATAATAATGACAGAGACAAAGACAATGATGATAAAAATAATAACAACAACAGTAATGACAACAACAATAATAAACATGATAGCGGTATTGATAACGATATTAATGATCATAATACCAACTACAACGATACTACCAAAACCCCCGCACATACTCACCATGGCAACACTCGTATTAACATAAAAATTTTGATTATGACTTTTACACACGCGAGCACACAGCACTTTTATCCCAGTAATTAATTGGCCACAGATCAATTCAGCCTATCCATTCGCGTGAAATGAAAAATGAAAATATGTTCTGATTCCGGATGTGTCTGTCTGTCTGTTTGTCTGTTTGTTTGTTTGTTTGTTTTTTCTGTTTGTTTGTTTGATGGTTTCTCTGTTTGTTTTTATTTGTTTTACCTGTTTTTGTTTTTGTTTTTGGCTTTGTCTCTGTGTTTGGTTTTGTCTCTCTCTCTCTCTCGGTATGTCTGTCGTTTACTTTCTCTCTATCTATCAATCTGTGTGTGTGTATGAATAAATAAATATATATATATATATATATATATATATATATATATATATATATATATATATATATATATATATATATATATAGTACTCCAATCATTTATATATATATATATATATATATATATATATATATATATGCATATATATATATATATATATATATATATATATATATATATATATATATATATATATATACATATATATATACATACCTATCTATCTGTCATTCTCTCTATCTACCTATAAATCTATCCATATATCTACCGCTTTACCTATTTTCCTACCTCCCTATCTACCTTTCTACCTACCTACCTACCTACCTACCTATCTATCTACCTATCTATCTACATCTATCTATCTATCTATCTACCTACCTCCCTATTTCTCCCTCCCTGCCTGAAATCCTTTTACAGAAAATGGGTCATCGGAATAATCATATGCAGAATCCGTTGGAATGTATTCCATGGGTTTTGGAATTTCGTGTTACAAAAGATAAAAAAAAAAAAAAAAAAAAAAAAGTTAAGAGATATGGATGGAAACTATTGCACTAGTTATGACGTTTCCGTTGGTACAGAAAAGGGAATCTGTGTTTTTGTGTTGTCAAGGAATGAGAGAAGAAAGAAAAGAAAGAAAGATATAAAGAAAGGAAGGAAGGAATATATATCTATATCTATTCAACGCACCAACGTAGATGGAAAGAGAGAGAGAGAGAAATAAAGATAGAGATAGATAGATAGATAGGTAGATAGATAGAGAGATAGATAGATAGATAGATAGAGAGAGAGAGAGAGAGAGAGAGAGAGAGAGAGAGAGAGAGAGAGAGAGAGAGAGAGAGAGAGAGAGAGAGAGAGAGAGAGAGAGAAGGGGGGGGGGGAGGATGGAGAGAGGTAGATATATAGATAGAGATTGAGGGGGAGGGGGAAGGAGATTGAGAGAAAGAGAGAGATAGACAGATAGATAGAGAGATAAAAGGACAGAAAGGTAACAAAAATAGGCGAATGGGAAGGGGAAAGGGGAGTAAAAGGGAAGAGGAGAGAGAAAAAGTGGAGGGTAAAGAGGGAAACAGAAGGGGTGGGGGGTATGGAGGGGAAGAGAGTAGGTAAAGAAAAAAGAGGGGAAGAAAGAGGAGAGGAAGAGAGAGGAGAAGAGTTAGGGAAGAGAGGAGAGAGGGAAATAGAGGGGAGAAGAGAAGATATGGGAGAAGGGAAGAGAAAGAAGATGAAGAGGGGAGAGGAGAAGAGAAATAAGATGAGAAGAGGAGAGGGAAAGAGAGAGAAAGAGGAGCGAGGAAGAGGAAGGGAAAGAGAAGATAGAGAGAGAGGGGAAGAAATGGGAGAGGGACAGAGAGGGAGAGGAAGGGAAAGAGAGGGAAAGATAGGGAAGATGGGGAGAGAGGCAGATGAAGGGAAAGAGAGGGAAAAGAGGGAAAGAGAGGGGAGAGGGAGAGAAAGGGAAAGAGAGGGAAACAGTTTTGTTGACGTCGTCGGCTTGTCATGTCAGAGTGATGAATTTTAGAATGATGACATATGGATATTGATAATATTTTCGGAATCTGTAATATTGAGTTTGGGAGGCTGGGTGATGAGGTAGGAAGGGGAAGAGGAGGGGGAAGAAGGAGAAAGAGAGAGAGAAAGAAAGAAAGAATGAGAGAAAGAGAGAGAGAGAGAGAGAGTTGGAGAGAAAGAGAGAAAGAGAGATAGATAGATAGATAGATAGATAGATAGAGAGAGAGAGAGAGAGAGAGAGAGAGAGAAGAGAGATGAGTTAAAAGTCTTCTATTTTGCATTGAGATACATATGAAAAAGAATAGTTTTTTGTAATAGTATTTACTGTTACTGTTATTACTCTATTTAACTAGGAATATCGTTATGATAACTATCCATATAGTTATTTTTTATTATTATAATTATTATGATTATTGTAATTAGTACTGTTTATATTATTAATTTTTCCCCTGAGTCCTCCTTTTTAAGTTTTTTAATGTAATGCAATAAATAAGACACGTTTTAATGTTATGTTATCCTTTTCCCCCTTTGTTTGTTTGATGACGTCATAGGTGACGTTTTTCCCTTCCATGTCTTTCTCTTTCCGTTATTTTGTAAACATAAAATTGTATAGTAGGGGTGGGGGTGGTGAAAGAGGGGGAGGGGGATGGGGAGAGGGGTGGGGGTGGTGAAAGAGGGGGAGAGGGGGATGGAGAGAGGGGAGGGGGTGGGGAGAGGGGGAGGGGGTGATGAAAGAGGGGTGGGGGATGGGAAGAGAGGGGAGGGGGAGGGGGGGAGGGGGTGATGAGAGAGGAGGAGAGGGGTGGGGGTGATGAAAGAGTGGAGAGGGAATGGGGTGGTGAAAGAGGGGAGGGGATGATGAAAGAGGGGAGGGGGATGAGGAGAGGGGAGGGGGTGGTGAAAGAGGGGATGGGGTAATGAGAAGATGGACGAGGGAGGGGGTAATGAAAGGGGGAAGGGGATGGGGAGAGGGGTGGTGGTGGTGAAAGAGGGGAGGGGGATGGAGAGAGAGGGGCGGGGGTGGTGAAAGAAGGGAGGGGGATGGGGAGAGGGGAGGGAGTGATGAAAGAGGGGAGGGGGATGGGGAGAGGGGAGGGGGTGATGAAAGAGGGGAGGGGGATGGGGAGAGGGGAGGGGGAGAGAAGGGAGGAGGGATGAGAGAGGGGAGGGGGATGGGGAGAGGGGAGGAGTGATGAAAGGGGGTGGAGAGGGGGTGATGAAAAAGGGGAGGGGGGGAGAGGAGAGGAGGATGGGGTGATGAAAGGGGAAGGGGGAGGGGGAGAGGGGGGAGGGGGCGATGAAAGGGGAGGAGGAGAGGGGAGGGGATAATGATGAAATGGGGGTCGGGGGAGGGGATATCCTTATGCACGGGGGAGGGGGAGGGAGGAGGGAGGGGGTGACGGGAGAGGGAATAGGTTGATGTGGGGGGGGGAGGGGGAGAGGGGAGGTGATGATGGGGGGAGTGGCTTTGGTTGAGTGATGTTGATGTGTGTGTGTGTATCTACTTACCTGTGTTTAATGTGTTGGTTAATGTGTTTATAAGATATGTAGACGGACATCTATGTGTATCTGTTTATCGTTGTAATTCCTCTTTCTCTTTCACATTATTCATATTTTCCCTTCTTTAGCTTACGTCACTTCACCGCTTCCTTCGCTCTCTCTTTCTCCTCTTCCTCCCTCTTATCTTCACCCTCCTCTTCTTCTGCCTCGTCGTTGTCCTCATCCTGTTCCTCCTACTCCTCCTCTTCCTCCCACTCCTTCTTCCTCTACCTGCTCCTCCTCCCCCTCCCAGTCCTCCCCCTCCCACACCTCCAATTCCTCCCCCTCCTCCTCCTTCCAGTCCTCCTCCCACTCCCCCCCTTCCACTCCTCCTCCTTCCCCTCCCACTCCCTCTCTTCCTCCTCCTCCCCCTCCCAGTCCCCCTCCTCCTCCTCCTCCTCCCCTACCCACTCCTCCTCCTCCTTCCCCACCACCACTTCCAGAACACATCTCCCTGCTGACAGGCAAGTACCACAAACACATGTAACAGTTCCTCCCCAATATCCCTTGCCCTTCCATCCCCTCCCCCCCCCTCTCCTCCTGTGCCCTCATCCCTCTTCCCCTCAGCACCCCACTCCCCCCCACCCCTCCCATCCCTTCCCCTCAACCCCTTTCCCCTCTGAGCCGTTGTTCACGCGCTAATCACATTGTTCTGGATGAATTTGCGCTTCGGGAAATAGCCTGAAGGGGTAATGGGAGGAGGAGGATAGGGGGGGTGGTAGGAGGAGGATGGGGGGATGGGAGGAGGAGGAGGAAGGGGTAATGGGAGGAGGGTGGGGATGGTAGGAGGAGGAGGAGGAGGAGGAGGGGGAGAGAGGAAGGAGGGACGTGAAGGAGAATTGGGGAGATGGGAGGATGGGGGGATGGGGGGAGGAGGAGGAGGAGGAGGAGGAGGCGAGAGGAAGAGAGAGAAAGGGGGGGGGGGTGAAGGAGAATAGGGGAGATGGGAGGAGGAGAGAGGATGGGGGGATTACAGGTGGAGGAGGAGGAAGAGGAGGAAGAGGAAGACAGGATGGGGAACAGAAGGATCAAAAGAAAGAATTTATAGAAAGAGAAAGAGAAAGAGAAGAGAGAAAAAAAGAAAAAGACAATCTAAGAAAAAATATGGATACAGAAAAAGAACGAGAGAGAAAAAAAAAAAGAAACAGATGAAGAGGAAGAGGAGGAAAAAAAAGAGGAGATAGACAGGTGCAGGGAGAGGGAGAGTCAAAGAGAAGGGTGGGTGGGTGTGGGAGGGGGGGAAGCTGTTGATCTGCTCTAGGGTATAATTTGTTATGCACTCCTGTTTCAACAACAATTAAGAAATAGGTTCATTTATCTGTTCTCTGTTCTTCCCCTCTTTAAGCCTTTTATTCATTTCCGTTGTTTTTCCCTCTTATTTCGTCATGTTTTATCTCCCCTTTTCGTAGCTATAGAGTGCAGCTTGAATGACATCTGCAATAGGGTGATATTGAGAGTTATGTAAGAGAAAGGTATGTGGAGAGAAAAAAATTATGTGTATCAGAAAACGCCAAAATCTAATTATAACTAATTGCAACAGGGTTGAATTAAATCTCATTACTTATTAGTATCTGATGTCAGGCATATGGCTTCAGCGCACGGTTATGTGTGTGTACGTATGTGCGTTTCTACATGACGTACACGACGTACATACATACATACATACACATAAAGAGTCATCATGGTCTCACACAAAACGAATAAAGATAATATCACACATAACTACAGGCTATAAAGCACATACATGTAAATGC
>BOPN01000297.1:58734-61234 GCA_017312705.2 Penaeus japonicus | reverse complement strand
TTGCTAAGAAAACAGCAAATGTTTTTTTTTTTCATTCTTCTTTTTTTTTCTTTTTTTTCTGATTAAAGAGAGAAAATTAAAAATCACATCCAGGAAGTCTTAATATAGGCCACTTGAATATGAGGCACCAAACATATAAGAAGGAAGTCGGTCGGTTACGTTATAAACAATCTTTAATTCTTAAACTCATTTTCATTGGGCAATTGTGAAAGACATTTGTAATAAACTATCATGTTGAAGATGATCATAAAATATTGCAGTTATCATGTTTTATTTAGTATTTGTCATGCGTTTGGCTATTGTATCAAGGAGTTTGTTCTAAAGGCATTACATATTCATTAGGCAAAAGAAATATGAACAGATAATCTAACGCCGAAAGTCTAGTATGAATAATAGACTAGCATGCTACTCACAGGACTTACAGTTGCCTGTTACGATAATTGACAAGGATGAAGCCCTAATGGAGATAGATAGAGAGAGACAGATAGAAAGAGGGAGAGAGAGGGAGAGGGAGAGAAAGAGAGAGAGATGGGGAGAGAGAGAGAGAGAGAAAGAGAGAGAGAGAGAGAGAGAGAGAGAGAGAGAGAGAGAGAGGGAGAGGGAGAGGGAGAGAAAGAGAGAGAGACAGAGAAAGAGAGAGAGAGAGAAAGAGAGAGACAGAGAGTTCAAATTAACAAACTAAAAGACGAAGACTAAATATAACAATTAAATATAAATACAAAACCAATATAAAATAATGCAGCAACCTTTATATCCAGTAAACAAACAAACAAACAAACAAAAACAGACATAATAAAAGCACATTTAATGCATACAACGGCATTTTCCTTCATTCAAGCGCCTTGTTGATATTCTTAAACAAAACACGTAGACTCTGGATTGTTGCGTCATAAGAACGTGAGGTTGAGGTTGGAATTTTTGCTTGTTTGTTTTGTTTTGGTTTTGTTTTTCCTTTGGGCTTTTTTGTTTGTTTGTTTGTTTTTTGTCGCTTTTTTTGGGGGGGAGGGGTGATTTTCATTTGCTTTTTGTTTTTCGTTTTTGTTTCTTTTGTTTCGGTTTTGTTGTTGTTGTTTTTCCTGTTTCGTTTTTATTTTGTTTTGTTTGTTTTATTGCGTTTTTCTATTGTTTTGCTTTTGTTTGTTAGTGTGTTTGTTACTTATTTTTACTTTGCTTTTAGTAACAATATCCTCCCACGTTCTTTCTCCCTTACCTCTCCCCCATCCCTACATGCCCCCTCCCTCCCCCCCTCCCACCTTCTTTCTCCCTTACCTCTCCTCCCATCCCCTCATGCCCCTTCCCCCTCCCCCCTCCCACCTTCTTTCTCCCTTACCTCTCCCCCCCATCTCCCCATGCCCCCCTCCCCCACCCCCATCCCTTCATGTCCCCTCCCCCTCCCCCATCCCCCATGCCCCCTTCCCTCCTCCCCCCCCTCCCCCACCCCCATCCCCTCATGTCCCCTCCCCCTCCCCCTATCTCCTCATGTCCCCTCCCCTCATGTCCCCTCATGTCCCCTCCCACCTTTCTCCTCATATCCCCTCCCTCCCCTCCCCCCTCCCCCCTCCCCCACCCCCCATTCCAAGGCTCCATCTAGTGATTGGACAAGATACCACGTCTTCCCCACAGATGGCGTGGAATATATTGCGAGACGTATGGAAGTGACTGCTCTTGCCCCCCCCCCCCCCCCCCCCCCCCCTCCCTCTCTATCTCTCTATCTTTCTCTATATATCTATCTATCGCTAACTCTATCTGCATTTTTATCTATCTTTCTACCTATCTGTTTCTTTCTCTATCTATGTTTCTGTCTATCTCTTTGTATTTCTCTGTCTTTCTTTTTGTATTTGTTTTTCTCTTTTTCTCTCTTCTCTCTCTTTCTTTCTCTTTCTCTTTCTCTCTCTCTCTCTCTCTCTCTCTCTCTCTCTCTCTCTCTCTCTCTCTCTCTCTCTCTCTCTCTCTCTCTCTCTCTCTCTCTCTCTCTCTCTCTCTCTCTCTCTCTCTCTCTCTCTCTCTCTCTCTCTCTCTCTCTCTCTCTCTCTCTCTCTCTCTCTCTCTCTCTTTCCCTCTCTCTCTCTCTCTCTCTCTCTCTCTCTCTCTCTCTCTCTCTCTCTCTCTCTCTCTCTCTCTCTCTCTCTCTCTCTCTCTCTCTCTCTCTCTCTCTCTCATTCCCACCCATGCTGTTCCTCATTCCACCTCCTCCATTTTATCCCTCTACCTCCTTTCCACCTCCTTCCTCTTCACTTCTCCTCTTTTCTTCTCTCTCTTCCCCTCTCTCCTCGTCCTTTTCCTCCTCATCTGTCTCCCTTCTTCACCCCCTCTCCCTCTTTTTGCCCTTTTCCCCCTCCACATACTCCCCCCCTCCCCCACTCCCTCCCATTTCCCCTTCCTTTTCCAAGTCTGTTTTTCATTAGGTTATACCCATTATTATTATTATGTGTCATAATCATTTCTTGTTATTATTGTTATCATCGCTATCCTTATTATCATTGTTGTTGTTATTGTTAGT
>BOPN01000297.1:40000-42500 GCA_017312705.2 Penaeus japonicus | reverse complement strand
TGGGTTTACCAGGATTTTGGGATTTTTTTTTTTTTTTGAGGGGGGGGAGGGGATGGGGATAGAGGGGTAGGAGGATATAATTGTGGTATTATGTCTTCTTTTGTTTCTATCTCTTTTTTTTCACGCCTCTTTATTCTCGTTTTGGGATGATGTAATGCGAAAACATGAACGGCCCGAAGAATAAACTAGGAAACACACGTACTAACAACAAACGACTGGCAAATATCTTCACAAACACTCAAAGAAACAGCAACAGCGCACAAACATCCTTAAACAAATAAACACACAGAAACATGCATACCCAAAAAAAAGAAAGTAAAAAAAAAAAAAAAAAAAACTCATAAACAAGAAAACACACGCACAAAAGGTGAAAAACAAACAAACACACAAACACACGTAAAAAAAGAACGGAAAAAAAACACGAAAAAGTGAGAGCGAGAAGAAAAAAATCAATCAAACAAACAGACATACACACAAGCACGGGCGTCCACGGGCGACCTACAGAAGGCGAGCTTAAGCCTCCCAGCCTTCCGGTTAGGCCTACAAATTGCCAGGTCTCCGCCATCCATAATGATTATTACCTGATCGAGTCTGAATGTTGGTTTATCGCACCTGACCACTCGTCTTAATTAAGGTAGGCTAATGGCATTCACTTCTTTATAGATCTGGATTATGTGTCGATGTTGTAGTAATGGAAACGTATGCATGGGAATATTTTTGTTCTTTTTTTTACTTTTTTTTTCTCATCTTCCCTTTCGGCTGGGGAGGGGAGGAAGGGAGGGAGGAAGGGAAGGGGTGGGGGGAGGGGAGGGGAGGGGGAGAATCTGCTGACTAATGCTGGATTAATGACGAATGAATGGAACTATTCAGGTTACTGGGCATGTGTGCAAGTGAGCGTGTGTGTGTATGTGTGTGTGTGTGTGTGTGGAGAGAGGAGATAGGATGCGAGGGAGAGGGGAGGAAGGGGAAGAGAAGAAGATAGTGGGGAAAAATAGAGGGAAAGGGGGATGGAAGACTAGGAAGAAAGGGGGAAAGAGAGAAAGGCAGCAAACAGGAAGACAGGAAAACAGAAAACGGTAAACGGGAAAAAAACAGAAATGGAACGATAAAAGAAAAGAGAAACAGAGGGACAAAAAGGATAAAAAAATGACGTAGCGATAATAGAGACATACAGAAGGACAGGCAGAAACGTATATCCTTTTGATACGGAGAGATACCGAATGATCAGGCGCGCAGAATAAATCAATTCATAAACATTAATTGCTTATTATTTCATGCCTTTAGATACATATTTGCTAAGCAATAATAAGGGGAAATAGTTCCCAAGAGGAAAGGGGCCTCATCTGATGCTGATTTTCCCCGAAATGACTTATTTACCAAAGGGTGAAAGAACATAACACGTTGGAGCAAACAGATGTGCCCAGTCACGCCCCAGGACCAGCTGGCAACGGTGGGAATGTAAACAAACCGGCCGTTCGCCTAACGCGTATCCTGTCGGCCGGTCTTATGACGTCATGATCCAGACAGGGAGGACAGCATGGCGATTATTTTTTATCTTTATTTCGTGTCCCCTCTTTCTCTCTCTCTCTCTCTCTCTCCCTCTCTCTCTCTCTCTTTTAGGCTCCCGCCAGCCGTCTGCCTCTCCCTCTCCTTTTATCTATAGCGCATCCTGTCTATTTATTTTTTTTCTTTCTTTCTCTCTCTCTTTTCTTGTCTCTTTCGCGAACTCACCACGTAACACACGCTTCTCGGAGACGTTCGCGTAAGAGCCGAGCGCGGGAACGGAAATGCCTCAGCGGTGCGTCACGTCGTTCGCGTAAAAACACACACACACGCGTCGGGGCGGATTTCGGCGCTCGGAAAATCGCCGCAAATGTTGTAAACTGTAAATTTCCATCTTCACAAGTGTACCTAAACCATTTACCTTCCCTTTTTGGTCTTTTATTTTTAATAGAGCACATTCTCTTCACCCCATCAAGCGCGCTAATTGACTAAAGCCAACAGAGGATTATGGGATATAGCAAATCCAATTAAGATTCGTATTTTCCATGCGAGGGAGAACACCTGAATTGTTGCCAGTTAATAGCGCGCGTATACATATAAGGATTTATATACATGTACGTACATATGCACATACTTGTACATATATATGTTTATATTTATGTGTATTTATATATATATATATATATATATATATATATATATATATATTCTCTCTCTCTCTCTCTCTCTCTCTCTCTCTCTCTCTCTCTCTCTCTCTCTCTCTCTCTCTCTCTCTCTCTCTCTCTCTCTCTCTCTGTCTCACTCTCTTTCCCTCTCTCTCTCTATCTATCTATCTTTTTCTCATTCTCTATCTCTCTTTTTCTCTCCTTTTCTGTTTCTCTGTTTCTCTCTCTTACTATTTCTTTCTCTCTCTTTCTCTTGCTTTCCCCTTCTCTCTCTCTCTCTCTCGGCCTCCCCTTCTTTTTCTCAGAAATTGATATCTATTTGGGTCTCTCTC
>BOPN01000297.1:25000-27500 GCA_017312705.2 Penaeus japonicus | reverse complement strand
CTTTATTTTTTGTTCGTGTGTCTTTGATTTTGTTGCATTTATTTTTAATTCATGTGTCTTTGATTTTGCATCTATTCTATTTTTTTTTCTTTCTTTCTTTCTTTTTCTTTGTTTTTATTTTGTAGTCGCAATATTTTGTAGTTGCGTTATTTTTTATTCGTGTGTCTTTGATTTTGTAGCTATTCCATTTTTATTATTATTATTATTATTATTATTATTATTATTATTTCTTTGTTTTTATTTTGCAGTTGCATTATTTTTTTGTTCGTGTACCTTTGATTTTGTAGCTATTCTATTTTTTTAATGATTATTTCTTTGTTTTTATTTTGTAGTTGCTTTATTTTTTGTTCGTGTATCTTTGTATCTATTTTTTATAATTATTTTATTTTTGCAGTTTTGCGTATTTTTTATTCGTGTACCTATTTTTACTCTTTCTTTGTTTTTTATTATTCTTTCTTTTTGTTTGTTTGTTTGTCTATTTTTTTATCTATTTGATATCGGTTTACTTATCTACTATCATTTATCTTTTTTGTTTATTTTTCGTTTACTCATATTTGTTTTGTTTATACATTTATCCATTCGTTTAATTATATAGATATTTATTCATTTGTTTTTAGGTTAAGCTATTTTACATTCCTAGTAAGAGATAAGGAGATTAGATAGAATGTTAGAAATGATGCTAATGATGATAATTATGGTGACAATCTTGAGGATGATAATGGATGATAAGAAGGATGATAATAACAAAAACATCCCTTATCTTTGCGCCCTGATACGGTAATTCCCTCCTTCGTAATCTCCCATTTTATCCCCTCTCTCTTCCTCCCCTTTCTCCCCCTTCTCCCCCTTTCCCCTATCTCTATCCTCCTAATCCTATTTCACCTTTTCACCATTTCGTATCTTGCTCCTTTTATCCTTCATTTAATCCTTCCCCTCTCTCCCTCATTCTCTCTTTTTCTCCCTCTCTCCCTCTCCCTCTTTCCCTCTTCTTTTCTCCCTTTCCCTTCCCTCTCTCCCTCTCTCCCACCCCCTCTTTCCCTCCTCTTATCTCCCTTTTCCTCTCTTCTTCCCCCTCTATCCCTTCCCCTCTTTCCCTCCCCTTCTATCCCTCCTCCTCTCTCCCTTCCCCTCTTTCCCTCCTCCTCTCTCCCTTCCCCTCTTTCCCTCTCACTCTCTCCCTCCCCTTCAATCCCTCCTCTCTCCCTCTCCCTCCTCTCCCTCCCCTTCAATCCTTCCCCCTCCTTCCCACCCCCTCCTCTCCCCCACCCCCCTCCCATCCTCCTATCTCCCCCTCCCTCCCCTTCTCTTTCCCTCCCCCTCCCCTCCCCACCCTCCCCTCCCCTTCTCTCCCCCCCCCCCATCCAGCAGGTCATGTAACCCCAGTAAATGCCATGGAAATGTATTCATCTTCGTGTGTATTCATCACATCAAATCGTAGTCGCGAACTCGCAGGTTTATCTGTGTGATGGGGAGGGGTTGGGGTGGGGTTGGGGTGGGGTTGGAGAGGGGAGGGGTTGGAGAGGGGTTGAGGAGGGGTTGGGGACGGGAGGGGTTGGGGTGGGGTTAGGAGGGGAGGGGTTGGGGTGGAGAGGGGTTAGGAGGGGAGGGGTTGGGGTTGGGGTGGGGTTGAGGAGGGGAGGGATTGGGGTTGGGGTTGGGGAGGGGTTAGGGTGGGCAGGGGGTTGGGTAGGGATGGTGGTGGGAGTATGGGTGTTTTTGTGTATCTGTGTAAATGTGTGTGTGAGTGTATTTGTATGTGTTTCTGTTTAAGTTTGTAAGTGTGTAAGTATGTGTGTGTGTGTGTCTGTGTAAGTGTGTGTGTAAGTGTGTGTGTGTGTGTGTGTGTGTGTGTACATGTGTGTGTGTGTGTTTGTGTGTGTGTGTTTGTATATAGCTGGATATAGATTTTTTTCTGTAGGAGGATGTGTAGTTGATATGTTACATATAGGTGTGTGTTTGTGTACATGTGTGGGAATATAAGTTTCTTCATGTGTATATGTATTGTATTTTCTTTCTTTCTCTTTCTTTATCGTTATGTTTCTTCTTTTCTTTTGAATGTTTGATGTTTTCTGTTCTTTGAAACCAATGTTTTCCTTTTCCTTTTCCCGTATTTTTCTTTTCTGTAGATTTTTATTCGTCCTCTGCTATTTTTCTTCTTTCTGGTGTTGTTTTGTTTGTTTGTTTGTTTGTTTTTTCATGTGATGTTCTTTCTTCTCACTTTATTTTCTCCTTCTCTTCTTTCACTTTTGTCTCCTCTCTTACTGTTTAGATACTCTCTTTCTTTAATCTTCCTTTTCTGTCTTATCTTTCGTTCTTCTGCTTTTTCCTTCTTTACCATTCCATCCTCTTTTTTTCCTCCCTTTCCTTCCCTTCCCTTTTCCTATTTGCTCTTTCCCTTTCCGGCCTCTTACCTCCATTTTCCTCTCTTCCTCTCCCCTCGACTCCCTCCTCCTCTCTCCTCCTTCTCCCTTTTCCTTTCCCCTCGCCTCCCTACTTCTAT
>BOPN01000297.1:17500-20000 GCA_017312705.2 Penaeus japonicus | reverse complement strand
GTCTTATCAGCCTTCTTAGACGCACTTAAGATGACCCTTAGGTGGTGACTCTGTTACAGGATCCGACCTTACGGGCGAGCCTTCAAGCACGCGTGTCTCTTTTGCTTTGTTTGTTGTTTGTGGGGTTGTTTGTCTGGTAGGTGGGTTGGTGGGTGGGGTGGTGGGTGGGGGTGGGTGGGGGAGTGGGTAAAGTGGGTGGTGGGGCGGGGGGATGGGGGGAGGGTTGGTTGGTGGGATGGTGGGGTTGGTGGGGGGTGAAGTGGGTGGATGTGGGGGTGGGTGGGGTTGGTGGGGGGTGAAGTGGGTGGATGTGGGGGGGTAGGGGCGTGTGTTGGGGTGGGGGGGAGGGGTTGTGTCTTTATTTGTCTGGTGGGTGGATGGTACATTGTGTCTTTGTTTCTGTGTTTGTGTTGTTGTTGTTGTTGTTTTCTGGAGAGGTGTTTGTTTTGGTTTGTCTGTTGGGTAGAGTGTGTGTTTGTTTGTTTGTTTGTTTCTTTGTTTGCGTGTTGGTTTGTCTCTTGCTTGGGATATGGATTGTGTGTCTTTGTTTCTGCTTGTGTTTGTGCTTGTTGTCTGTATGTGTGGAGTGTCTGATGAATGTAAATGTGTTTGTGTATTTGTTTTGAGCGTTTGTGTGCCTGTGTGCTTGCGTACGTATCTGCATGTGTATGTCGGTGTGTATGTATGCTTATCATCGGCATTGCAAGGTTCTCTTACTTATACCTTAATGGGATTAAGTAAGAGTCTCTTCCTCTTCTTCCGCCCCCCCCCCCCCTCCCCTCCCTCACCTCCTCTCTCTCCCACCTACTCTCACACAGGTACAATCCTTCACTCACTCGTCTTCTCACTCACTCGCTCACTCACGCATTCATTCACTCACTCGTCCTCTCACTCACTCGCTCACTCACGCATTCATTCACTCATTCTTATACAAGTAATCACAAGGCGATAAAGTGAGTGAGAGAGAAAGAGAAATGAGAGAGGGGGAGGGAGAGAGAAATAGAGAGAGAGAAGAGAGACCGATATATATATATATATATATATATATATATATATATATATATATATATATATATAGAGAGAGAGAGAGAGAGAGAGAGAGAGAGAGAGAGAGAGAGAGAGAGAGAGAGAAAGACAGAGGCAGAGAGAGAAAAAGAAGGAGAGATTGAGAGAGAGAGAGAAAGACAAAAGCAGAGAGAGAAAAAGAAGAAGAGATTGAGAGAGAGACGAATTAGGCCAAAAAGAGGGGAAGAGCAAGAGAGAGAAGGAAACAAAGAAAGAGAAAGAGAGAACATAAAGTAGAGAGAGGGTGTAAACACGCCCACACTCCGCCCAACAAACACAAGCGACCAAAACGGTTGATACAATATACAGCATTCGTTCCCCTCACGCTAAATGAAGTCCTCAAAAAAAGTGACAGGTAGTGATAAGACAGTGACATCTACGGAATCAGTTATTCGTCTGTTTTTTTTTTTTTTTTTTTTTTTTTTTAGGACGCTTGATTTTTTTTCTCTCTCTCTTTTCCCCAATTTTTTTCTCCTCTTTTGCCTCCCTTCTCTTCTCTTCTCTATTCCCCTCTCTTTTCCAACTTCTTTTCCCCTCTTTTCTCCTCTCTCCCTCTCTCTTTTCCAACCTCTCTTCCCCTCATTCCCTCTCTTTTCCAATCTCTTTTCCTCTCTCTTTTCCCCTCTCTTCCCTTCCCTTTCCTCCCCCCATTTTTTTCCCTCAACTAACATTCCTTTTTTCGCTATCGCTCTCTCGGCACTTTTGCTCCCCCACCCCCTCGCCGTGTCATCTATGCAGAGAGAGAGGTATATATATATATATATATGGAGAGTGGCAGACAGAGAAAGGAAGGTTGTAACAGTTGGCATGTCAATTACACCCTCTCTCTCTCTCTCTCTCTCTCTCTCTCTCTCTCTCTCTCTCTCTCTCTCTCTCTCTCTCTCTCTCTCTCTCTCTCACATACCCCCTGCTCGCCCTCTCTCTCTCTCTCTCTCTCTCTCTCTCTCTCTCTCTCTCTCTCTCTCTCTCTCTCTCTCTCTCTCTCTCTCTCTCTCTCTCTCTCTCTCTCTCTCTCTCTCTCTCTCTCTCTCTCTCTCTCTCATCTCTCTCCCCTCTCTTTTTTTCCTTCCTTGTTTGTCCGGCGTCAAACTGCATCTCTTTTATCTCGGATATTCGGTTACATTCCTTTCCCCCGATATGCGACTGTGACGTTTTCCCCTCCCCCCCCCCCCCCTCGGCCCCTCCCTCCCTCCCTCCCTCTCTCCCTTCCTCCCTCCCTCCCCTGTCTCTCCTTCCTCCCTTCTGCCCCTCCCCCTCTCTCTCTCTCCCTATCATCCTTCCCTCTCCCCCTCCCTCTCTCCCTCCCTCTCTCCCTCCCTCTCTCCCTCCTACCCTCCCTCCCTCCCTCCCTACCCTCCCTCCCTGCCCTCCCTCCCTACCCTCCCTCCCTCCCTCCCTCCCCTGTCTCTCCCTCCCTACCCTCCCCCTCTCTCCC
>BOPN01000297.1:0-2500 GCA_017312705.2 Penaeus japonicus | reverse complement strand
CTATGTTATTTTTTTATTTTCTTTTTTTCTTTGTATCTTTTCGTCTTTTCTTCCGTTTAGAAATAATTCTCCTCTTTTTCCCCTTCCTCTTCCTCTTCCTCTTCCTCAACCTTCCCCTCCTCCTACTGCTCCTCCTCCTCATCCTTCTCTTCCCTCCCCCCCCCTCTTCCTCATCTCTCTCTTCCTACTCCTACTACTCCACTTCTTCCTCCTCTTCCTACTCCTCCTCCTCCTCCTTCCCTCCTCCTTTATATCCTCCTCCACTCCTACCTCCTCTGCATCTTCCTCCTCCTTTTCATTCTTCTTCCTTTTATTTCTCTTATTCTTATTTTATCGTCGTTGAAACTTAAATAAAAGGAATTTGTGGACTATATGAAAATTTTAGTGCTTCATTTTTTTTCTCTTTTTCTGAGAGCAAGAGGGAGTCATTTGCTTTTTAGCCATCTTTCTTGATTATATTATCTTATGAATTGTTTCTGGACTGGTTTTCTTTCTCTCACTTTTATCTCTCTCTCTCTTTTCTCTTTCTCTCTCTATCGTTCTCTCTCTCTCTCTGTCTTTTATTTCTCTCTCTCTCTTTCTCTCTTTCTCGTTCTCTCTGTCTGACTGACTTTATTTATCTCTCTCTTTCTCGTTCTTTCTCTCTCTAGCATCTCTCTCTCTCTCTCTCTCTCTCTCTCTCTCTCTCTCTCTCTCTCTCTCTCTCTCTCTCTCTCTCTCTCTCTCTCTCTCTCTCTCTCTCTCTCTCTCACTTGATTTTATAAATGGCTCCCTCATGATACCCACCCTCCCCCTCCTCATCCCCGTCTCTCTATGTTCTTAACCGTTTCCTTTCCCTTCCTCCCCTCTTCTTTCTTCTTTCCCCCCTTCCGCTCTTCAGCCTCTTCCACCTACTCCCTCCTCACTACCTCTCTTCATCACCCTCTTTCTTTACCATCCTCCCTCGTCTACCCTCCTCCTCTCTCTTCCTTACCTCTATTCTTTATCCTTCTTCTTTCTTCCCCTTCCTCCCCAAGTCTCATCCCCTCTCCTCTCCCTCTGGGCATCACCCCTTCCCTCTAAGCTCCCCCCCCCCTTCACCTCCATCCCCCATATCTCCTCTTCCTTCCTCCCTCCTCCCTCTTCCTCCCTCCTCACTCCTCCTCCCTTCTTTTCCTCTTCCTCCTCCCTCCTACCTCCTCCTCCTCCTCCTCCTCCTCCTCCTCCCACCTCCTCCTCCTCCACTTCCCTCCTCCTCCCACCTCCTCCCTCCTCTCTCCTCCTCCCCTCCCTCCACCTTTCCACCCCTCCACCAACACCCCCCCTCCACCAACACCCCCCCTCCACCAACACCCCCCCTCCACCAAAACCCCTCCCCCCACCCCACCCCTCCCCCCACCCTCCTCTCAGAACACAAATAACACAAATATCAAAAGGCATCTAAGTCACGCCCGCAGCCCTTCGCTTTGTAAGTACTTCCGGCTAATAGACTTTATTCCTCTTATTACGAGAATCCATATAGAAGTGTTGGCGTGAGATTGAACTCCTTCATCACGTGGACGAGAGAGAAGGAGAGAAAAGAAGGAAGGATGTTGCAGTAATAGGATTGCTTCGGAGGATTCTAGGAGAAGGAGTTTTTGTTATTGTAGTATTGGTCAGAGTTTTACGCCGGATGCCCTTCCTGACGCAACCCTCCCCATTTATCCGGGCTTGGGACCGACACAAGTTGCAGCCTCCAGTGGCTGAGTTACACACGCACACACACACACACACACATATGTATATATATATATATATATATATATATATATATATATATATATATATATATATATATATATATATGTATATATATATGTATGTATATGTATATATATATATATATATATATATATATATATATATATATATATATATTTATATAATTATATATATTTTTTATTTATATTTTTTATCTATTTCCAGGTCTACAAAGAGAATGGTAATAAAAACGATGATAATAATGGTTAAATATAATAATTATATAATTATAATATCATTGTGATCAAGATGATGAATACAATGGTAAATAGTGATGATAATGTTGATAATGATAATGTAATAAAGTAGTTATGAAAGTAATAATGATGATAATGATGATGATGATGATAATACTGATAAAGGATAATACTGATAATGATAATGATATAATAATGATGATAATGATAATAGAAATAATAATACTAATAATAGTAAAGATAATGATAATTATGATAACAGCAATATAATCATACGAAGAATAATGATAATAATAATAATGAAGGTAGTAGTATTGAAAATGATAAATATAATGGTAGTGATATTGATAAGGATAGCGATAATAGTAGTGACGATAATAAGGTGATAATGACAACAATCATAATAAGGATGATAATGATAAGAATAGTAATATTAGATAATGATAATGAAAATACTTAATCAGGATAATGTTAAAGACGATGATGATAATGATATTGATCATTTTAATATTAACATCAGTTCA
>BOPN01000296.1:565471-569411 GCA_017312705.2 Penaeus japonicus | reverse complement strand
TATATATTGTATATATACATATATATATATACATATATATATTATATATATATATATATATATATGTATATATATATATATATTATATATACTGTGTGTATGTGTATATACAAACACTTTAGTATATACTGACACAGCAAAAGTAAATGATTATCCTAACAAGGTCCCAAGAGTCCCACCCGCCCGAAGCCTTCAAGGACACTGGGCGGCCAGTATGGAGCTGTCGTTATTCGACCTTGCGGAGTTAGTTGCTCTGCTTCCTCTCTCGCTTCCGTTCTGTTGTCATTTCCCCGACTAGATCTTTTATCAAGACTAATTACGAGATGCCTCCCTGCTTACTCTCCGTCTCCCTGGACAAAGCACGGTTCCCGCTGGATGGCGAAACTCGTGTCGGCAGAGGAAAAGGACTCCCATGTGTTTGGTTGCAGCTGCTGGGACAGAATGCAGAGTTCACTGGCCTCGAAGTACCATCCAGGGGAGGGGCGGGGGACTTCAGTACTCTCTGAAGTTAGATCTGCAATTTTCCACATCTATAAACAGGTAAATGTCAGGGTTCTCCACTAACTACGCAATTCCGAATGACAAGGTGTTGTCTTTATCAAAAAAAAAAAAAGAATCAACTACAGATCTTATATTTATATCTGAAATATCTTAAAAAAGTCCAAGCAAATTACGATCAAACCAAGTTTTCATAGACGATGTGCAATGTCAACGGATCGCAGCCACAGGAAATTGCTCTTTTTTATTTGTTATAAAAAATGCCCAAAAAACATCTAACGAAAGGAAACTGTAACAATATAGCCTATTCCTTGACGGATACAAGAAAGAAAAACAATTTAAAAAATAAGCACGTTATTGGCAATAAACTACATCCTGAACTCGAAATAATACTTGATCATAAGACTGAAGATACTGAATCTTTACCTTTCGGATAGAAAAGTATGGACTCTTCAGCCCCACCCCCCTCTCAAAAAAAAAAAAAAAAAAAAAAAAAAAAAAAAAAAAAAAAAAAAAAATATGCAACAAGTTCATTCATTACCCAATATGTTTCATCACTAACTGCCACTGAAATTTCAAAATAGGTTGATAACACAGTATAGGGATCTAATATCCATAAATTTAAACCATGAATCAGAAAAAAACATCGAAGAGAACAGCAACCATCGCTTAAAAAGAAATAAAAAAGGTACATAAATACACAAAACCAAATAAAGCGGAGGTAATACATTTAGTCAAAGTAGACATTTAATAGTTACCACAAGTTTCAAAGGAGATATTAAACGCAGGTAAATAATCCCTCATTTGAAAAGTCACCAAAATCATAGCCATTCTTGAAGGTGAAGTCAGTTTATCTTCTCAATTGTCGTTTCAATCTCCCAGAGAATATATACAGGCTCATTCTGCTCTTATGATAAATCGCTTCAAACCACCAGAGAGAGCTAGCTTTAGAGAAAGGCAAAATATTAAAGAAAAACAACAACAAATTATTGCTAAAACTTGTTAAAATTGATACTAGGGAAAGACGATACGCATCTTATTGATCGTTCAGTAGCATATGATTCTGATTAGGACGAGTGTCTTAAGCTAAAAGATAATGATAAAAACAATTATATCGTAGTAAAATCATAGCTTTATACCTTTTTATCTATTACGACTGAAATTCAATAGTTCTAAAAGAAAGCTTTGCTGAGACTAGCATGAGAGAAGAAAACTCAAAAGGAGTCTCGAAGGATCCGTGTTGACACCAAGTATTTTTCAAGTTTTTAATTATCAATGTTGCAGTCATAACAATATGACTGTATATAAATGATGAGTCTCTTCCATCGTAACCACGCCCATGAGTCACATTGAGATGAATTCAAACGTCCATAAAATAAACTGAATAGATATTGCGAAAATTATAATCAAGAAACGCTTTGTTATATTAAACTTTCTAGGAAAAGTTAGGGTACCTCTTCCACAGCTTGAAGGCGGCATTTCAGTGGGACTAACAATGGAAGAAGAATATCCATACAAAACACCTGAATATACTTCAGGTGTATTGAAAACAGTTCATTGCCTCCTGAAATGAAGTGCAAAATGCCCATCATACCTACAACGACAGAGTACCATCCAGAGAATGGTACAAAAGTCACCTACATGTCAGATAAATCACCAGTAGAATGTATAATCCAGTGTGAATGAAATCACGAATCTCTTTCTAGAAGCATTATAAAATGTGATTTATTAAGGATGACAATTGGAAACAAGTGGCGAAGCGATGTTCCAGTGGGCGGAGAGTCAGTTTCCAAGATGACGGATCCTCCCAGGAATCTAGCCTGCAACTCAAAAGCAACGGGTTACAGTGAATAGAGAAAGATTCATAGATCGGAGATGATAGTGTCTGTCTTAAAGGCAAAATAGTTACAGGAAAGCTGATGTTGGATTGAACAGCTACTAGGATTACTGTGCGCTATTATGATCCATAGGACATGATAAGCCATTGTGATGAATTTCATATGAGAGATGTGGCAGCCGCGGCAACACGCACGTACACGTACACGTACACGCACACACTCTCTCTCACACACATACGCCTATACACACAAACACACATTCTGTAAACACACAGACACACACACACACACACACACATACACACATACACACACACACATACACAAACGCACACACACACACCTATACACACAAACATACATTCATGTAACCACACACACACACACAAATACACATTCGCATACGCACACACACACAAGTACATACTTGCAGGTGGTTACATTGCCGGAATATAAAAGCCCTCCACTGAATACCAGATTTGCAGTAACTTATAAGACCTAATTGAAATCTCTGTCAGTAAGATAAAAAGCGGAGAAGCAAGATATCAAGATATTCAAAGAGTTGCAATAGATGCGGACTCCCCATGTGACTAAGCACACTTAAAGGTCTCACCCTTTGCAAGTGTCCAGGCGTACAAGCAGCGTCTCCCTCCTCCTGCCCACCTGCGACAGCCTGGCAGTGAAACGGGTATCTCACCCCATTCCCCCCCCCCACCCTCCCCCACACCCTCACCTCTACCTCACCCCTGGTAACTCCAAGGTCCTGCCCCGGGGACGCTGCTACGCCTCTGCAGTGCATCACCAGTCTGAATTTTTGTAAGTGGAAAGGAGATCGGGAAGCTTAGGAATACTTTTTGAATTTCATCACAGTTATATGCCTTCCTTGGAAATCACCATGACAGATAATTCATATGCACATCCAACATGTAACCTTTCCAGTAATACGGGTGCCATTTCTTGCACAAACTAATCTAATCAACTTTTGTTCCAAAGTGAATTAAAGCCTGATGTCCGTTACACATACATACACAGCCTCGCGGGTTATAAACCATACACACTATTTTCCGAGCATGAAAGAGCTAGTGAATGAGAGATGACTTGTGAAAGAAAATGATTTCCTGGCAACCGCAGCGAGATATCCAGCAGGAGTGCGGGCCACAGAACTAGTCAGTCTCACAACGACTACTGAACACACGCGCACCTGCTTGCTCTTCAAGTCACGCTCCCCTGCTCTAAACAAGCATTCAACATGGTAGGTGTTAAAACAGAGGATTAATACATATATTTGTGTAATGCAATGGTAAAAAAACTCTACGATAAATATTTATAGTCAGTGTGTAACTCGGAGAGAAAGTGGAAGACGCCACCCCTCTTGCTTCTAGTCTTAGCTTTCACTTCCTCGTTGAAAAGAAAAGTTTTTTATCTAGAGTGTTGTTCATATCCATCTAATTCGATGACATTCCTGTTTCTTCATTCCCGATCGGAAAAGCAAATAAAAATTCGATATAATGCAATGCCTCCCTGGTATTGCGACAGCTGAGAGTGCCCCTCAAGGTTACCGCGAAATTTAGCAAGATGCGTAATTCCACGGTGTTTCTGTCTTC
>BOPN01000296.1:557971-560471 GCA_017312705.2 Penaeus japonicus | reverse complement strand
GTATCTCTTATCCTGTGAGATTTATAAGATTTTTTTTTTTTTTTTTTTTTACTTAAACGGTTCCTGTTCAAATTTGCCAATCATCGTTAATGGAAGTTTCCCACGACAGTTTCGAGACTTCCTGGGTATGAACGCAGAATCCATGAATATAATTTTCTCGGGTCATTTATCAGACTGGATCAGTGAGGGAGAGATGTATTTATAGATGAGAGGGAGGGGGAGGGAGGAGGAGAGAGGGAGGGAGGATGTGAGGATCGAGCGAGCAATCGAGCGAACGAGAGAGAGAGAGAGAGAGAGAGAGAGAGAGAGAGAGAGAGAGAGAGAGAGAGAGAGAGAGAGAGAGAGAGAGAGAGATGGGGGGGGGGGGAGAAAGAGAGAAAAGAGGGATGGAAATGAAGGATGAACTTACAATCATGTGGTGGGGATGGCTTGTGAAGCCCTTGATATATTCCACGGTCTGAAAAATGGATTTAACCACACTAGCGTGAAGGAAATAATACACCACTGTTATTTACGTATGGCCCTCTCATTGCCAAGAATAGACGCAAGGCAATTACACCCAAAACAGCATGCTGTAAGGACCCAGATTTAATAACAGCTACAAACACGTCATGTAATGAGCGTCCAGGACCCTGTAGCGTCGGGGAAGGGCGGGGGTGCTGCTGTCACTGCAAGGTGTCGCGTGACTGCTGACTCCTGAATCATGTTTCACTGGCGGAGGATGACTCGCTCCTGTCACTGCGTCCTTCTGGAGGAGATTGACGCGTGCAATAGCAACAACAGCATCATTCTTTTTGAAGTCGACGTCAGTTGCAATAGCGGGTCGCACTTAGCGCTCTCCACGCTGAGAAAAGGAAATGTTTTCTCGCAGAAAAACAAAATGTGTGACTGTAATGATTTCAAGTACAGATTTAGTGAATAACGTTAATAAGGCTTAACGTCTTTCTCATTACGCTAGCTTTTTGTTTTGATGTTGCATAGAAAACTCTTAAAAAATATATACAAATAAATTATTTGAACCATCTAGATGTAAATATATAACAGGTTTATATATCCACACTCAAAAGTATATCCATGAGTTGAAGAAAATTGCCCCGTAAACCACCGTCGAGTGCCGACCGGACGTGTGACAGGACGCCTCCTGATCGTCCATTGTTTCCACCTCGGCCAGTCCGCCAAGGGGAATAACGACGCCTCTCTTCGCAGATGACGCGGGTGCTCGTGCTGTTGGCGCTGGTGGCCTCAGTGGCGGCGGGACCCATGAAGTTGTACGAGAAGACGGAGGCTGAGAAGTTCCAGAAAGGTCAGACGGAAAACGAGTGTTCGGTATCCTCCACTGGATACGCTAACTGTGATGAATGTTTTCAGAGCGCATGCGCCATTTGTAAAGATTGAAATAACACTAGAGGAAATTTTCTGTCTTTTTCTGGTCTGGATGTTTCTCTCTCTCTTTCCCTTTCCTTTTCTCTTCCTCTTCCTTTTCCTCTTCCTCTTCCTCTTCCTCTCTCTCTGTATACATACATACATACATACATACATACATACATATATATATATATATATATATATATATATATATATATATGTATATGTATATATATGTATATATATATATATATTTATATATATATATATATATATATATATATATATATATATATATATATATATGTATATGTATATATATGTATATATATATATATTTATATATATATATATATATATATATATATATATATATATGTATATGTATATATATATATATATATATATATATATATACATATATATATATATATATATATATATATATATATATATATATATATATATATATATATATATATATATATATATATATATATATATATATATATATATATATATATATACATATATATATATATATATATGTATACATATATATATATATATATATATATATATATATATATATATACATATATATATATATATATATGTATATATATGTATGTATATATGTATGTATGTATGTATATATATATATATATATATATATATATATATATATATATGTATATATATATATATGTGTGTGTGTGTATGCATATATATATGTATATCTATTTGTATACACATTTATATGTATATATATGTAGTATATATATATATATATGTGTGTGTGTGTGTGTGTGTGTGTGTGTGTGTGTGTGTATACAGTACTGTATATATATGTATATATGTGTATATGTGTATATGTGTGTATATGCGTGTATATGCATGTATATGCTTGTATATGTATGTATATAGATATAGATGTGTATATATATATATATATATATAAATACATATATATACATATATATACACATACATACATTTATACGATGTACACCGCTCCTGTGCTAAGCTACCCCCCCTCCCCCCAGTGCTCGTGCCGGTGTCCTCCACGGTCATCCCTCTGGACGACCTGCCCGTCTACAAGGTGGGCGTCGGCTTCGGCCTCGCCACCCCCGCC
>BOPN01000296.1:535471-547971 GCA_017312705.2 Penaeus japonicus | reverse complement strand
TCCAACCAAACATTTCTTGGCTATGAGGAATAGTGGATGATTAGCCATTATGTACAGGATATACATACATTTGTTATATGCAGTAAATGTATATCATATATATATGGAATGTTTTTAACACCTGGAAAGGTGAAAGTAAGGAGTTATGGAGGATCGTTCGCTCTTTGGAAGAAAGGGCAGCGAACACATATTAGTTTTTCAATAAATTGTCTTCATTTTACGAATTTATAAGTAACACACGTCCATATATTATATATAATTATACTGTACATGAAAATTAATCTTTGGATGAGAAAAGATCTATATAGATCACAATCTAACTGCAATGTACATCATACATGAAACACACGGTTGCTAGTACATGCAGAGCTAAAAGCACCATTCAACAACATCTTCAACTGGATTATTGATGTCTACAACATATGAATGTACAAAAGGAGTTGGTAAGTCACTTTGGAGATTGTAAGTGCTGGGCTTGCAAATAGTGTGAGCCTGCACTGCCCATTAGTTTCTGCTTTATACGTCCTACAGTCAACATTGTGCTGCCTGCACAGCTTGCTTCGCTAGCCTTCTAAAGCAAAGTGTTGCTTACACCATTGGCACTTACCTTACAGGCTGTGTACAAAGTCTTATCATGCAAGGGCTCCTTGTGTGCGATGTGGATCAAGCAGCCTTTTTCGACCCTGCATTCACCATTGCCAGCCTTCTCGAATGGCCTGCAGCCGAGAATGTTCACACTAAAAGATTCTGGTGTCTACTTTATCACAAAAAATGTTTATGAACACAGTCTCCCTCCACTGTATGAATTTTGTACTGCCCAACACTCACTGGGATTTCAGGGTTCAACAGTTTTACATAAATACTATCACATGGGATACAGTCAAGGCCTCTGGTTCACTCTCTGCCTATAAATTTGTACTGCTGCCGTATCATTAATATGCAAAGTTAAAACATGACTAGAATAGAGAATAGCAGTAAATGAAAATCTTTCAAAGTATATAAAAGTTGAGCTTAAAAACCCATAGTTTTAAATTCACATATATCTTTCAGCTTTTAGTAGATGATGGATATATGCATTACACTGTTTCACTTTTCAATGACCATTATGCAAAAAATTAGAAGGCCCACTACACTACCTCTTTCCTTTCAAACAAGCCTAGCATTTCCAGCTGATCAAGCCTCTACAGTGTCCCATATGATAGTCATTTGTATTCCATACAAACCACCATTCTCTCAGTCCCACACATGGGAGAAAAAGAGACCCTTTCACACATTCTATTCCTAATGTCCGCAGAACTAACAGGAAATTTAGAACATGTACAGTAATTTGTTGTTCTCAGTAGTACCATTCAAAATCTTTCATTTTGTTACCCTTTGAATCAAATCAATAATAAATGCATTTAACCCTACCTCTTTGTTAGTTCCTCTCAAAATGAGAAGAAAAAGGGAAGTTTTACAGGCTACATATACACAACTTCCCTTTACTTTCTTTGCTAAATTCCAGAGTATGAAAACTCTAAGCTATCACATTCAATCTCTCTCGATGATTTCCAACACCCAAAACTCCAAACGAGGGATTAATGTTGTATCAGGAGGAACTGATCACAACTTCTCCTGATACTTTGCCTTATCAGTGAGACTTGATGAGTACTATAAGTTCTTGGCAGTACTTATTTAGACAAAGCCACATTTGCCTCACAAGGCAACATTGGGGCTGGCACTCAGACCTCTATTTCTACTTCTACCAGTACGTGAGGCACATGATCACAAGTGGGCAGAGCGGAGTAAAAAGCCGCTATAAGTTGAGTAAAGTTGACAGGCAAGGTATATAGATGGGCATAATAATGCAAAATTACCATGGCATATATTCTACATAAGAGTTAATGAGAAAAGAGTGATAGAATATGGAGAATCTCATCAAATAAAGAGGTGGATGTAAGATGGCAACATATCTTAGGGAAGAAAGATAAGTACTAGATGGATGTTATGCAAAAGTACATAGTAAGTATAAGGATGAAAGAGTCATATGAGTTAGAAAAAAATAAGTAGATCGTACATGATATATTGTACATCCATTAGAGTCAGAGATTGAATCAAGAGTCAGAAAGGCATTATATATGCTTGACTTGAAGAGTAAAGCCCACTAGTTACCCTCATACTAGGGAGATACTAGATTTTATTTTACAATCTACATGTGATGTATTTGTGTAATGTATTACATCTTTGTAACAAGAGTATCCATGATGCCTGGAACATTCCTATTCCCATTCAGAAAGTTGCCCAAGAGGTATTAGTAGATCTGAGAAACAAGAGACCATACATATTCATTCATGTGTACATATGGTACATACTATATAATAGGACATGATATAAAGCAGTGATATTGCACTGAATTTAGGAATAGAAGAGAGTATGCCAAGGAGTGAGAAACTGTTAGACTTATTTTATGTATCTCTAGGATGATTTACTTTGGTTAATATTATATGAATGGAAGTCCATGAATTTGTTATATACCCAACCTGCAAATAATGCTTGCACTTGAATCTTTCAAGCTTTCTCTTTTTAGGTAGGCATTACAGGAGGCAGTCTAGGTCAGGTGATGTTGAGAGGTTACACACTGTTCTAGGAGTCAAGTTACCATAGGGACTGTCCATGTCATTCATATTTTAATGTGAAGACACTTCTTCATGTGATTTGGAGACCACACCAGCACAGTTCCAGGAGGTCCTAGAGGCCATTGTTTTTTCACATGGCACTCAGGAAAGCAATATTTTTACACAAATTTTTCCCAGAAGGAATAGCACAATGATTTTCCCAGCCATTCTAGGCCACCATAACATTCTACTTTTTCTTTCTGGACTAATACAGCCATAAGGCATTAAAAGTATCAATGTTATTCTGTTCCCTTTACATTATATTCACTTCCTCCGATTTGGCTGACAATGATGCAACTGATGACCTGGAAGACAAAAAATCAAACTATTGAAATACAGCCCTTAACATTACTTAAATATATATTTTCTCAAACATTCACACTAAGAATTCTTAGTTAATGTATTACACAGTCTAAATTTAAAAGTTATTTTGAGAAGCACAATTTAAAGGAAGTCAAATTATCAAGAAAATACAGACAAAAACTAACTTTGAAGTCGCATGCTTCAGCCCTGAAGAGGATTCTTGACTACTGACTGAGGGTGAGGATCTGCTGCCTTTTTTGAGGACCCGCTCTAAGTAGGCAGCTGGAGCCCAACCTTCATAAGGTGTCCCAGAAACCCTGACGTACCACCAACCAGCACATCCGACCTTGATCAGATCTACGTAGTCTCCCTCACGCAGGCTAACTTCAGATCCTCCCATGGCATTGTAGTCAGCCAAGACAAGGAACCGAGATGAGGTGTACTGAAAATCATTTATGAGTGTTAGATGCCTTTTGCAGAAATATGTCAAAAGCAGGCCATAAATCCTCGCACCAAGACGCCCTAAGAAAGATCCTGGGAACCTCTACTTACCTCGGTGCTCTCAGAGAATGTCTCTTGATCCTCTTCCTCGTCAGAAGCTGAATAGTCGGAGGACCAACTCTCCTCTTCCTCCTCTGGGGCATCCCCTAGAGAGGCATCTGCAGATTTTATCCGCAGAGAGCGTTTGCCTAATTCCCGGCTGGGCTCACCTCCAGGACGGCCCTCAGAGCTGCTAGAACTGATAGACCCACCACTGCCTGTCACACCATTGCCTGCTATATCCCATGACGCCGTCTGTCGCAGAGCCCTGCAGAAAAATTAAATATGTATTGAAAGTCACAATACAATCATCTGTAATCTATTTTCTGCAGTTTAGGTTTAACTTTAGCAAGTCGTTCAACCTGAAGGAGAAGTCTCACCTGTGTTGGGTGGTGGGCGACAGAGGAGGAATTCGAATGCCATTAAGACTGGCACCCTTCTGTATTCTAGCTGAATACTGCTTGATATTTTCTCCCTTGAGATACTCAAACTGGTCAAGCAGCACCCGCTTGATCTCCTTAACCCACAGATCCTTGACTTCTGATGATGGGGCCAGGATGGTATGAACCTCTTGCCGGCCCTGAAGCCAGACCTCAAACTTTCGGATATCGCCTTTGTGGCCTCGAACACTTTCTGTTAAACCAACCTGTGACATCTGACATAAAATAAAAAATGGAATCAATAAAAATAGCATTTCCCTCATTATAATAATAAATTATTCCATAATTAGTTTTGTGAAGAAAATATGTATAGAAAACATATAGATACTTTCATATCAAGACCCAAAAATATAATCAACTATGAAATAAGAATATTACAAGAGTATCCATACCTTCAGGGCATTTTTGAAATGGTAAGTAGCACGGTCTGAATCCTTGCCAGTTCTCTTGGTGAAAAGTAGCATCTTTTCATAGAGGAAAATGTGTCTTTGTGCTGGCTTCAGACGGAGCTCGCGAAGTCCCTTTTTGCTGTCATTCCACACACTGAAGTGGCCTTGCATGAGCAGCTTCCCCAGGTCTGCTAGATTGCCCTGCACAAACAAAATATATAAAACTTTCAAACAATGTCTGCTTTAGGGTTAACATCTTGCTCACAACAAAACAGTTTGGTTATCAGATATCAGAGATGGTTTGATAAATTTCAAGACATTTACAGTAACAACTACATATCATGGATCTGAAGTCTTTGTTTGTTTGTCTCAAATTACAAAAAAATAAAAAAATCATAAAAAAAATAAAAAAACATAAAAAATCAGTTCATTCACAGAAAAATCTCCTTTCCTTTATTTCTGAAATTCTAATCAACTACAGCATCCGAGCAGATCTATCGGTGAATGAACACACCTTCCCTGTTACACCTGTCAACAAGGCAAGTTCCTTACCGGGAATCCTGTGATGGCAACCTGATGCATGGAGTCATTGAGGCACTTGAGGACTGTGAGCATTGTGTCGACCGCCTCCTGCAACTCCCGGCGACCTTGGCTACCTTCTACACATTTCAGTAAGTCCTGTTTTAAAAAGAAAGAAATCCGTTAATCAAATTTCCACTTTCAATTACTAACACACACACACACACACACATACAAATCTGTCTCTAAACCCTCACAATCTTAGAGAGCAACATAACACCCACCACCAACTGATAAAAAATAATTTGGATTCACTGGAAGGGAATGAGTGAGCATACAAGAGGCTGTGTCCTTACCTTCAACAGGAGCTGATACTTTGTGATGCGTTGCACAGGCTTCAGAAGGTAGGCACCAAGTGGAAGTTTGTGATGGAGACGACGCTGACACTCTTTGAAAAATGGGTTTTGATCACCTACTTGCCGACGTAGTTCTTCACTTTGAGGTTTGTTCTGACAGTACAGTGAGTATAGCCGATGGAATGTATCTTTCTGCAAGTGAATAAATAGTACATTAAGTATAAACCATTTAAATCATATACATATATATACATACAAAATGTTACTCTTGAGCAACACAAAAGTCAAATAAATTCTCAACATATAATATTTACAAATACAAAAATATCAAGTATGTTTAATATCTGGCAGTATTACTTGAGGAATATGTGTTCATCAACTGTGACAAACATATATCTTCAGAGAGAAATACCACGGTGATTTTATGTCCCATGCTTCTAAGCTAAACTAATAACCATAATATTCTGTACGCTAATTTAGCATGTCATAGTTTCATTAACAATAATTTTTTCTTTTTGTTTGTGCTGGTTAATAAAATGAAAAATCCAAGAAAATATAAGAAAATACTGAGTTTGAATACAATTCTTTGATTTTATATAAGGCTTTGAAGTATTACACAATGAAAAAAGTATGAAGCATAAAGTATTAGAAGTTTGACATTGACACTACTATAAAAATGGGTACAAATTACAAAATTACCCTGGGTGAAAATCACAACTATTATGAACATGTTCCTTCCAATAGCTACACGGTGATATTAAGATCTGAAAACAGAGTCACAACTAAGATAAACCATAAGTAACCATCTTGCCATATCAAGCTCCTTCAAAGGAAACACACACACACACACACACACACACACACACACACACACACACACACGCACACGCACACGCACACGCACACGCACACGCACACGCACACACACATATATGTATAGAAAAATAAATTCATATATTCATTTAAATAATCATATTGCTATTCATACAAATATATCTATCTATCAATATCTATCTATCTATCTATATAAATATATTTATCTATCCATCTGTCTATTCATACATCTTAAAATCTATCTTTCTATCCAGCCACCCACCCATACAGCACCATGGCCCCCACAAACACACACACAAAAATACATTTTGCAATGAACTCACCCTCTGGACAAAACAAAGACCAATGAGCTCTGGCGTATTAATGCAGTTCTCTAAATCCCGCAGGAAGACATCATTATGGAAGCGGAAAATATCCTCCATGTTGCCAAAGAGAATATCACTCTTGCCATATAGGTTGACGGGGATGAGAGGCTGCATTTCTGGGTTTAGCATTTCGTCCTTGTAGCCCTAAGGAAAAAGAAGATTTTTTATTTTTTTTATATGCAATATTTGAGATGTGCGTGTCTGAGCAGAACTTTTGAAGTCATGACACCTATCATTACCAGTTTGCTTATAAGGGAAGTGCTAGTAGGAATTATGCTGGTACATGTTCTAATTTCTTTTTTCAAGTGGAATAACTGTGAGTGAATAAGACTAAGTTATTTTGATATTTTACCTTGAGAATAGAGCAGAGTTCTGACACATAGATTCTCTCTGTATCCAAAAGCTCGCGGAGGACATGGCCTCGCTTAGCGCGCGCAGCTTCTGCATCACCGACCCAGTCAGGAGAATCTCCACTGTCACCAAGCTGTAGGAAAAGGGTATTTATATATCAGGACAAATAAACAAACATTCACACAAATATTCTTATGAACAATATTTTTTGGTTATCTATCTTTACATCATTTTCAAACAACCTTTATTCGGAGGGCCTTTGGATATCAAACAAGTCAGTCACATTTAATATTATAGATTACCTTTCGGTTTTCTTTTCCTTTCACTCAAGGATAATTATATATTGTCACCCAGCAACAATAAGGCACATAATTTCTTTTCTCAACAAGCTGTACAGATGTGAAATGGTAGCTCTTAGGTGGCAGCAAAATTAAGAGACAAATGTGACCAGAGTGCTGCTAGGACAGTTGCCAGGCAGAACATGCGGTTTCAAGAGAAGATATAATCCCCATGTCCTATCACTGTTCTGGACCAACACTGGTTTATGAAAGAGATGCAAGCAACCCTATATATTGTGTAATTACTAACAGCAACTTCATATTTTGGCAACCCAACATAAAGAGAGATGTAGAAACAATGAGGAGCATTGAATCAGTAAGACATACCAGTTTGTTTTTGTCATATAATAAGTGTGTTACACTGACAAGATGATTAACTAGTAATTACATTGGTATTACACGAATGACTATGATCATATTGCAGATCCAAAAAGTATGATCTGGAAAAAGTTTGATGTGAAAAAAAAAGAGTAATAAGTGTGATATCAATTAAAAAATAAAGCTAGTGCCATTCTTTCATGGCCTATCAACATAATTTGTTTTTCTAACTCATACCCACATAAAAGTAGCATTGTTTACCGAATACAAAACAACAATAAAATCAGAAACACACAAAATATGGCTGAATGATCATAGTAATACTGTAGACCTTGTGCAAAATGGGGGTTTACCTAATACTGTGCAGTAAAAGAGAAAATATGTAAAAGGTGAATGGAAAACATCATAAGAATGGCCTTTTATATATACACAGTAAACATTATTGATTGTTGGGCTAGGAAAAAACTACAAAAAACATTCATGCACTTTAACACCAGTGGATCACCAATCAATATATGACAGCTGCTCCCATTATTCATGTGTGAGGCCATATTGTAAGTGCTGCAGTTAAATATAACACCATAAAAGAATCACCAGGAATTGGATAATCTGAATCATGGCTCACTTAATATGTATGAAATTATATCTACCAACTAATGGACCCAATTTTTCACACAATATTATGATAATTTCTTGGAAGGCCCTGTTATCTTTTTAACAAATCCCAGATGGCTTGTAAATTTGACTGAGAACCAGTTTTAACAAAACAGACATGTATGTACCATATGCTTTTATACAACCAATTTTCTGAGTATCTAGCAAGAAAATATTCTGACCAACAATAAGAAGTATGACAGGCTAGAGACTGATGTCCAAGACAGTGTAAACCAAGGATTCAGCATCATTTAAACTGATACATATGTGTTCTAAGTTTTCTAGGTCACTACACTGCCCTGGGAACAGCTTCTTCAAACCCAGGATTTAGGAGATTCATCACATTTAATCTGCGGCTGAGTGCTGCTAGAGCAATGGCGGTGCATCAGTGCTGGGAGAAGTCTACAACCACTGGCTAACTGGTACACAGAGAAAATAGTTGCCAGTCACTTACTTCTGTTGTTTGGTTCACATTAATCTGTAACAACTGGAGACTATGTATTACATGTGGGCCCATTAAGTATATTCCTGAAGGCTCAGTTGGAAATCTACATTCATCTCTCAGTGGTTCATGGGAGTAACTCTCCCTCCTTCTTACGACCCGAACACGCCGAGTTCCTATAGGAGCTTCTGAGATTGGTCTAAGGCACGTAACATCTTGTCCAAGGCAGACAGTGACTGGTCGTGGGCGATGCTTTGGTGCCTGGCCTCCAGCACTCAGGCGTAACATCTATTTTGAGGAAGAGCTCTGATAATCTCAACTGCAAGTCTTTGGAATCTCAAGTCTGAACAGTAGGTCAGAGTCTGGCTTGTCCCAACAGCCATTGACTTGTAGCTGACAACTACCTCTTTGCCTGGAATCTCTCTTTTTTTATATATAACAATCTTGGACAAGTCATGATTTGTTCACCTTCATAGTCTTGCCTCATTTGAATGTGCAAATGGTTCTGCATGAGACAGGGCCCATATAGCAACAACTTACCTCACAATATATACATTAAAAAATTATCTGTAAATATTGAATATAAGGGCAAACTATAGCTTCATATATTGTATTCCAGGCGTTATTAGGTGCCTCTATGTCAGAGATGGGTATTAGTAGGTTCAATAATTGCATATGAACTACATAACCTCACCTCACAGAAATAGTATAATTTCATTGCATGAGATTTTTATTCCATAAATAAATCATTATATCTGCAGTACTAAAACTGCAGTGTAATTAAATCTTTACCTCTGATGAATGTACAATGTTTATCATAAAATTATGTACATTAACTATTTTCTTAATTATTAATAACCTGTCATTGATGGTTTTCTTCTCATTTAAACAATAAGGTTTATTTTCCTTTGGATGAAATAAAAATAAACAACATAATATACCCTACTATTGGTTACAGGTTAAGTACACCTAACTGTTAGCTTCCTTTTTAAAAGATGACTTTCACCGAGTGAAATATGAAGGGAAAAACCTATCTTTTATAACTATAAACCATAAACAATCATCAAAAGAGTATCACAGTCAGGGATTAAGTGTTTCTGCTTGTATTCCCAAGAAGCATTACCGGCACTTACATGGCACCAAATGAAATTTTGCAGCCAAAACATTTTCCTTCAAATCATTCTTAGGGCAAAGCATTTTTAATGTAATTTTGGCATGTACAGTTTAAAGAATTTATCTCAATAGGCAAAGAAGTCTGTCCCTGGATACTGAAAGGGAAGGACTTCGTTATGGAATTAACATAGGAAAAGGTTTTTATTTAACATTGTTTGCTTTAAAGCACTTAGAAGATCAGCACTTACAAAACTGTTTCAGTGCAATGGAGAGTCCACATTGCAATATAGCAAATGGTTGACTGTATCAAAATCAATTTTTAAATTTTATTCTTGCCTCTTTCTCTGTATCTGGCAAAGGCTTCAGGCAAAACCAGCGATGCCACCAGGAACATATTCTACCTCCCTTGAACCAGAATCCACCACTCATGAGAAGCAACATTTGGAGAGGGAATACAACAATAGTTAGTGTGCCAGAGATGATCCACTGCTTCTCGATTCTCCACCAGGGACATACACTGACAGTATATGAAGAGGTCAATGAATAAAGCAGTGTCACACATCCAACCACTACATGGGAACTTACCTTGGGTAAAGTTGATGCTTTCCTCATGCTTTTGGGACTTTTAGGGAGGTCCGCATGGAGGGGAGATGCTGGGTGAGAGTGTGGGTGAACATTGGCATGCCCTTGTGGGTAGTGGAGTGGGACTGCGGGCTCTGGTGTCACAGCATGCACGGGTCGAGGCAGACGAGTAGCCAGCTTCTTTAAGGAACTCTTTCGCTTTTCACACATCATTTGTACATCTTCTATACGTTTCAGTACCTGAATATTACACACTCTGTTAGGATATTTTCTTTGTGGGATAATCTAAAAGCAAAGCATGTGAGATAATAGCATTATAATGGTGCCAAATAAGCTTAACTGATTAACAGGAAAAATAATCATTACATTTTTTTATTTGATATTACGTTCTTGTTTATCTTCAGGTATTGATATTTTTCCCATAGAACAAAAAATCAGGACAAAAGCAGATGAAATGTATACTGAGAAAAGCATAGGCCATAAATATGAAAAAATCTTCTCACCTGTTGCACTAAGCCCTTGGTTTCAGGCGTGATGACATCTTCAAACATAGTCCTAAGTTCACGTGTGGTTCCCAGCCGACTGTAATCTGAGGAAGCTAAGAATTCATCCAATTCCCTAAGAGCTTCCTCAGCAAATTCAGGGGCCTGACATCGCTCAATCTGTTGTGAGGCTAATAGCTCCACACCTTCTGTGCACCACTTGTTTGCCTGTAACATAAAAAAAAAAGTAATTTTGTCTGATGTTTGATGTATCTTGCCCTTCACTTTCTTCGTTTCATTTGTATTTTGTCTTTCATAACTGCTTTTTAACATTTTTTTATTCTAATCAATTCTGCAGTCTTTTACAGAGAGTATGCATATACTCTCTACCAGTTTTATGTTTAGTTTTGTTTTTCTTTTCCATAAATAGCTGGTAACTTCCTTTGCTCTTGTTAAACAGGTGAGAAGCAGCAGTCTAAAAGCTGTTTGTAATTACATACATCAAATAAAACCAAATAGAACCGATAAAGTATCAACTACACACTTAGGTACTAATTAAGTTGTTAAATAAAAATTTCACATTTACTGAAAAAGTGTGCCCTTATCATTGCTCACCTGTTCAATACGCTCTTGCAAATCCCGACACTTGTGTAGCGTCTCCAATCTGTTTGTTATGCGGTCGTGGAAAGCGTCCCTCATCCTCACCAACTCAACGCACTTTGGCTGGATGGAGTCAACTGCATAATGCTGACTTTCAATCAACTGTGTTCCGATGATACGCAGCTCCTCTGCTTTTTCCAGCTGGTCCTGCATTAAAGAAGACAATTCATTTATATCAATTGCACTATTAAAAGAACATACAACAAAGACTGATTAAATTTAATCCTTAAAACATGAAATATAGCAATTATTGTTCTCTGTGATAAGTGTACACAGTGGATGTAATACCGCAAAAAGTTGCCCCACCCCAAATATTATCTACATTAGAAATAGCTAAATTACAATCATTTCAACTGAATTAATTGTGTGCTAACATACACCAAAGAAAAACATTTTTTCCATGCTGAGTGCACTCATAACTCAGAACCTTGCCATCCTTTAGGGGTTGATAATGTGGGATGATGTTTCCTAAGCTAGGATAAAATAACCAAGAACTAGTTTTACATAATATTCATGAAAATATTATCTTGTTCATAAATCGATCTCAATCAGACTTTTGGTTCTCTTAAAATAGCCTGATATTCCTAGCTATGATTCCAGTCCTTAAAAAGGAATCTAAAAGAATCTTACAGTCAGTATGAGCCACTGCTAAGGATACTGTTATATAAGGAACCAAGTATCAATAAAAACCTTGCAAAAACTTCATGCAAACAGGTATACTGAAGTTTTCTTCTGAGAATTACTTTGGTAGTATTTTCACTTTCGTACCAAAGTAATAGGAAGCGTGACGTTAATTAATGAAACAGAAGTCGATATCATAATAAAATTCATGTTTCCTTAGCAAATTAGTTCTGGCTTAAGAAAACTAACAAGGATATATGTAAATGTGTGAAAAGCAATGTAAGAACTTTAATGTAGTCCCTATCACAAGATGTGAAGCAAATTTCTCCTATCACTGAAGTTTCAGAAATAGCAGTTCTTAGCAACAAGAAGAAAAGGTATGAACGAGAATGAATAGGACTGCAATACAAAAAACATCACAATCTTTGATGGAATTAATAAGACTCCATAGCTGTTACATAAGATTCACATGTACTAGGCACAAGAGGACTTACTGCAGTCATCATATGGAAATCCTGAGCCTCTGCCAACAGCTGGTC
>BOPN01000296.1:522971-527971 GCA_017312705.2 Penaeus japonicus | reverse complement strand
AAAAACATGAATTCAAAAACAACAACTCTGAACTGGAAAAGACTAGAATAAGAATACATTTCCTTCTGCAGACTGACAGAGCTCAAGATGGTGGGGGAGGAGGGGGTGAGCTGGCGCGTTTGACCCGCAGACACACCTGGATCTGGAGGATATAGTCCCCGGCTATGATGGCGTCAGAGGCCACAGTGGAGGCGATGTCGTCGATAAGGTCCAAGACGGTGCGGGCGTGAAGGACCGCCGCCTCCTCTGTGCCAGAGAAAAAGCGTCGCGGGTTCCTCGAGGTCGTTAAACGCCCACGCCCGCGGTCCCTCTGTGTGGGCGTGCCAAAGGGAAGGTGGAGGGAGGGAGGGAGGAAAGGGGGAGGGCGGCAGCAAGGAGACGTGCAAAGAGGGTGGGGTGGGAGGGGAGGGTGCGAAGGATGTTGGGGGGAAGAGAAGGCATGCAAGAAGGGGGGGAGGGGTGCCGATGGGCGTTTGGGGGTAAAGAAGGAGATGGGGGAGGGGGTGTGCAGGGGGGAGAGGTGTGCAGGGGGAGGGGTGTGCAGGGGGGAGGGGTGTGCAGGGGGAAGGGGGTGGGGAGAGGGAGGGGCGTGTGCAAGAGATGATGTTGGGCGTGTGAGAGTACGTGTGCCGGGGATGGGCGTGGGTGTGTCGAGAGCAGCGAGAGAAGTGCAAGAGATGATGGCAAAAGTCGCGGGTTGTTGAAGGAGGGAGGCGGAGGGAGGCGCAGCAAATAACGTAGAACCAAATCGATAAAATCGAGGAGAGAGAGAGAGAGAGAGAGAGAGAGAGAGAGAGAGAGAGAGAGAGAGAGAGAGAGAGAGAGAGAGAGAGAGAGAGAGAGAGAGAGAGAGAGAGAGAGAGAGAGAAAGAAAGAGAGAAAGAGAGAAAGAGAGAAAGAGAGAAAGAGAGAAAGAGAAAAAGAGAGAGAGAGAGAGAGAGAGAGAGAGAGAGAGAGAGAGAGAGAGAGAGAGAGAGAGAGAGAGAGAGAGAGAGAGAGAGAGAGAGAGAGAGAGAGAGAGAGAGAGAGAGAGAGAGAGAGAGAGAGAGAGAGAGAGAGAGAGAGAAGAGAGAGAGAAAGAGAGAGAAGAGAGAGAGAGAGAGAGAGAGAGAGAGAGAGAGAGAGAGAGAGAGAGAGAGAGAGAGAGAGAGAGAGAGAGAGAGAGAGAGAGAGAGAGAGAGAGAGAGAGAGAGAGAGAGAGAAGAGAGAGAGAGAGAAAGAGAGATGGCAGCAAGAAAGAAAGCGAGAGCAAGGGAAAGAGTTAGATGATAGATGGATAGATAGAGCGATGGAGAGATATAATTGTAAGTATATAGTTTAGTTTCGGTATAAATAAGCAAAGAATATTGCGTGGAAAACAAAAAAAATGAATTTCACGATAAGAGCGACCACGTGTCAGGATGGGGGGGGGGGGGCATGGGAGACAGCCACAGCGGCGGGCATGGGGAGGGGTAGGGGAAGGGGGGAGCAAGATAAATCATTTCAGATTATTTTATAAATTACATTAAGAAAATAAATAACTAAAGATTTAAAAGAAACGAATTTTGATCATTATCTGGCCGGTGAAGCCACGCTGATACCAGGTCACATGGAGGTCACTTGGGGTCACCAGCAAGCGAAGTACAACCTGCTGGAGAGGGGAAATTTTGCTCTGTTTACTCTCGTTTGAATCTCTTAAAGGGAACTGGCGCAAAACGGAATTACCTAACACTCCAAACAGAACACACGACTTCCCTAACTAACTCGAAAAAAAAAACATTTTTCCGGGTGTCAATGAATACTCCTTGGAAACACAACCAAAAAAAAAGAGTGTTTAAAGTGTCCAAGTGCCCCACCTCTGGCAATATGAATACTGTCTCTGATATGCCTTTAACGCATCCAACTTCTAATTCGGCAAACCATTGAAAAAAAAACTTCTGAAACCTCAATTCGCTTTTCCTTTCTCATACGCGATTAGCAAACAACTAAACGCAAAAACACCGAGCGCACTTCCTCCCTCGCTCCGCAAACCACGCCTCTCTTGCCTTCGAACCTCGTGTGCTTCCGTTACGTCTGCAAGAACATGTCACGTAACGCTCGTTAAAAAAACGTAATGCGACGCACCCATGCCACAATAACCTCTGATTCCGAAAGAAAACGAGAAGGGGATTCCGAAAGAAAACGGGGAGGGGGTTCTTAGGTATTGGGGGAAGAATAACTGCCTCGCTGTGGCGGAAGAAGGGTTTTTCTGTGAACGAGTGGGACCTCTTGGTATGATAAGAGGATGATCCGAAGAGGATAGGATGTAAGGTTGAAAGACGGTGGACATAGGGAAGAAAAGGGGAAGGAAGTGGAGAAGCAGAAGGGGAAAGAGAGCATGAATAACATGGGAGGAGGGGGGTAGAGGGAATGAGAAAGTTTGAGAGAGAGAGAGAGAGAGAGAGAGAGAGAGAGAGAGAGAGAGAGAGAGAGAGAGGGGGGGGGGGGGGGGGAGGGGATACAATGTACTTCATATCACGAAAAATACAATAATAACTCCTTTAACCAAACAGCTCCAATATTTACGACCTCGTGCCTTGGACTTTGTGCTTGGCGGGAGTCACTGAGCACTGATAGTCTCACCTGAAAGACTGATGACGTCACGGGGAGCAGGTGGGCGGGCCGGTGCTTCCGTAGGTACTGACCCAGGCACCAGCTGGGGTTGAGGACGAGGCTTTCGGAACCCAGACTTATTTCCGGGCCTGACCCGACGCCCGAGTCCGTCAGACTCGCCTCCTGACCTGAGTAATGGTCAGCGTCACTCAGGCCGTGGTGGTCCTGGTCCGACCACGTGCTCATGACGCCGCTGGGCTCCGACGTGACTACGTGTTCCGCCTGCCGAGTTAGCCTGCTTCGCGGACGACCCAGGTCAGCGCCATGGTGGTCGACCTTCGCTGGCCCTTCCTCCCTTCCTCCGCCGCCCGTCTCGCACAAGCGCTTGGCCGCGTCCTTCTTCGTTCTAAAGAGGGACGACATGCAATCCTCGTCCACGCCTTCGCTGTCGCCCATGTCGCTGCTGTCGTCCGATAGGCCATCCAGGACCTTCTGTCCCTTGCCCTTCACTTGCAGGGTGTAGTAAATCCCATTCCCGCCGTGTCGCCAGGCGGACCTTCGAGAGCTGGTGAAGACCGCAGGCAGGCCACTGGCCTTCTCGAGGACATCATAGCGTGACAACGGTTCTGTGAAGTTGAATTTCGGCGGAGGAGTCAGGGGGCGCTGCGGCAAGTTGGGGGGCGCAGGGGTTGCTGGGGGGTCACTCTTCTTCTCCTCGGATGCATCCTCTCGTTCCTCGCTGAACGACGGGAGACGCGGGGATTTGGCGCACTCTGGCTCAGGGTCTTCGACGACTAAACCTGAGAGAGCGGTCGCCGGCAAGGACTGAGAACGTAAAGTCTCCGACAGCTTGCCCTCCGAACGACTCGTAAAGGTAAGATTTCGGCGGAGGTTTCGCGGGACGTCGTAGTTCTCCTCGGCACCAAGCTTTCCCCTGCTAAAATCTCCCACGCCTGAGGCCATTGCAGGGCATTCCTTCGAGGCATACGTATTCATCGTATCGTCTTTTGACCTCGGACTCCTCTTCGGCTCATCTCCTGCCGTCTCGGAGGCTGCGTGGATCAGTCTGGGTATGTCATACAGACCTCCTTCGGTGGTACTAGTGCGCCGCTTGTATCTCGGCGAAATAAGAGGAGTTTCGTCTGACCTTTCGCCTGTTCCGGTCTCCCGAGACATCCCTGACATTTGTTCAGCCAAAACCTCTTTATTTTCCTCGTTATTTCTCGCATCATTCCTTTCTCTGGCGAATTTTGAGCCCTTTTTTGCATCCAACGCATCCTGTTTTGTTCCACTGCTTTGTCCACGCTCTCGCGCGTCCTTCACGAGGACACCATGCCGGACGTACTCAGCTCCTGGGTCAGGCAGGTCCTCGCAGAATTTCTGCAGCTCCAAGGGGAAGGTGCACCTGTAACGGATAGCGGAAGGTACGTCGTACAAGCCGCCTAAGGGGTTCGCCCACTGTGAACAGATGAGGGGCGTGGTGTCCTCCGCCCGCTCCTCCCTCGCGCGAAGAGCGCTAGACGCCAAGTCGTAAATCTCCCTCTCGTTCGAGTACGTCGAGCTGGCGCTCAGATACGAGGAGCTGAGGCTGACGCTGGACGAGCCGGAGCTGAGCGACGGAGAGGTCCCCACGAGGCGGGACGTGCCGGGCCGCGGGGAGCTGGCGCCGCAGCACAGGGAGCCGGCGCTGAAGGAGGATTCGGAGCTGACGTATGGCGGGCTGGCGCCAAGGCAGAGTGACTTGGCACTCAGGCACAACAAATTACTTCCATAATGCGAGGAGCTGGCGCCAAAGTACAGCGCCGGAGCATGAATGGCGCGCGGGACGTCGTACATATTCTCTTCCTTCGAGGTGAGGCTGGAAGTGGACGAAGACGCCAGAGAAGCATTGGTGTCTTCGTCATCTTCCTCTTCCTCGTCATCGTCGTCTTCATCCTCCTCGTTGCAAGGAAAGGGCGCTGACAGCAGGCTGGACTGGCTCGGGAACAAGGACTCGTGGTCGTGGGGGCAGCTGGAGCGAAGGCCCGCGCCACTCAGCCCCGGCAGGTAGATCCTTGATCTAGGCGCGGGCGGCACGTCGTTCAGGCTCTCGTATATCGGGTTAATCATTTTGGTCCCTTTCCCTCAGGCACAGCTGGTCTGGCATTCCACATGAGAAATGTTCATGAAAATACGACGACTTTCAAGACATTCTCTTCATAAAACGTCATCGTCTTATCTCTCGACTTTCCACAATTTCACCTGTTGTATCTCGACAACTCTTGGTTCTGCAACATGCAACTTCCTCACCGATGCAATACACGAACTTAAAAAAAACACACACTACACTCACAGACGGACGGTAATTAACTGCGCAATCTTATCCGTCCATCTGAATACCCCACGCTGTCCCGCCGCCAATTTCACAAAGAGCACAAAGGCATCAACAC
>BOPN01000296.1:512971-515471 GCA_017312705.2 Penaeus japonicus | reverse complement strand
CACACACACACACACACACACACACACACACACACACACACACACACACACACACACACACACACACACACACACACACACACACACACACACACACACACACACACACACACACACACACACACACACACACACACACACACACACACCCGCACACACACCCGCACACACACCCACACCCACACACACACCCGCACACACACCCACACGCCCACCCCCGTCACTCTCACACAAACCACGACTGACTCCGCCAGCCACCCTCGCATCAGTTCCCGACAAGACTCCCGCAGATCCTCTAGCTACGCAAGCAGCCTCCTTCGGGCGCTTGCTTGCTTGCTTGCTTGCACAGTCCTCATCCATTACGGGCAGCGGCGTCGTCACAGTACATGCTAAGGGCCGTCTCATGTGCTATTGTTCTGACTCACCTGCGGTTACTGTGGGCGCGGTATCAGCTTCTTAGATTTGTGTGTGTGTTTGTGTTCGTGTATGTATATGTATGTATATGTATGTATATATATGAATGTATATATATGTATATATATATGTATATATATGTCTATGTATGTATATGTACGATTGTACGTATTTGTATGTGTACGTATACGTGTACGTGAACATGTGCGTGGACGTGGACGTGAAAGTGAGCGTGCCTTTGTATGTGTAAGTGCCCATGTGATTTGCGAGCATCCCTTCGGCGGGCTCGCCCGGACCCCGTTCCCGCCGTGCAAAGTCCCCGCAGAGTCGCGAGGGGAAAGCCCGTCGCCGACTCTCCTGCGGCGGCCGGGGCGCTACGTCTTCCGGGCGTCGGAGAGCGAGACCGGAAGTTAGTCAAAGAATCCTACGTCTGAGAATCATGCTGAAGTTGAGGAAATGCCAAGGGCTTTATGCGAGGAAGAATCATCTTTTTTTTAATCTTGCAAAGCGCTTCATTTGCATATGCGGTGCTTCAGGATGTTAGGCATGGTGAGTGCTTCCATTGCATGTAATATTAAAGTGCTTCGAGATTAGGCAGAGTGCTTCATTAGCATAAAGCGTGCGTTACAAATAAGGCAACCTGTTCATAGATACAGTGATTCCTAAATAAACAAAGTGCTTCAGCATTAGGTATGGTGCTTCTAAAATACGAAATACAGTGTATAGTGCAGTTATTAAGAAAGTGGTGCTGAGGTAGCATACCCTAAGACTCCTGTGAAGTATTCCAACATCTAGAATCTACAATATTGTGCTTTAAGGATTTAAAACCGAGCTATATGGTGATTGGCAGCACATCACTTCCGGTGAGCGGTTTGTTAGGAAACCCAGCCAACAAACAGGAAAACTTAAACAAAAAAGGTAAAACAGCTGCAATGTTAATCATTTTACCATTCCCAATCAACATCCAGTCTACGTGTGTTCTGACATAAGCCGTGAACATCAGAAAGAAAATAAAAAAATAAATTAATTAAATAAAAAAAAACGAGAAGTGACGTCATCCATCACTCGACTCGTGACGTCACAAATGTTATGTAAAGTGACGTCACGTCAGACAGCAGGTGACGGCGATCACCTACCACTCTCTGCTCGATCCACTCGTCGTGGTTGTAGGGGATGCAGCCGTCCAGGTCCTCCGTCAGCTGGTTCCTGTCTATGTACTCGTGCAGGTCCGCCACGCAGTTGCAGACCACCACCTGCAAAGAGGGAGGCGATGTGTGGTTGAGCGGCATCGGGGAAGATGCATCAGGATCTGCATGCACGCCCTGTGCTACGTCTTTCCCACTCGTTCGCTTTCTCGTCCACTCGCTTTTTGGAAACTGCATCTCGAGGATTTTCATTATTTCTATAATGTCTCACTCTCACTCCCACTCCCACTCCCACTCCCACTCTCACTCTCACTCCCACCCCCACTCCTACCCTCCACTCCCACTCTCACAACTTAAAAAGCAATAAAAGTGTCTTTCATCTCTCTCATCCAGCATGACAAAACAAAGTCGGCCGTAAAAAAAGAGCGCTGAACTGCCGCCCAAGAGGAAGGTCGGAGCGAGTCAAAGGCGAGCGCCGTAGCCTTACCTTCAATAATCAATACCTTATTACCTGGCCTCTCCCTGAACATTATCTAATCCTAAACTTTACATCACACTTTTCTATAAAATTATAATTTTTTTTGTATTATTTTCTTTAAATATATAATTTCTATATCATTCCGCCCCCCCCTTCCCCCCCTGTAACTTCGACCCCCTTAGGTGACTTACCCTGAACTTGAACTCATCCCGGAAAATCTTGTTGGAGACTTCCGAGATGGCCTTCTGGAAGAATCCTGCGGGCCGGAGGACGTAGGCCACCGTGATGAGGCCGGGGAAGAAGCCCTGCGGGACACGAGGGATGGTTAGTGGGCTGCTGGGGAATGTGGGCTCAATCGGCCGCGCTCTCTCTTTCTCTCTCTTTCTCTTTCTCTCACACACACACACACACACACACACACACACACACACACACACACACACACACACACACACACACACAC
>BOPN01000296.1:480000-510803 GCA_017312705.2 Penaeus japonicus | reverse complement strand
GAGAGAGAGAGAGAGAGAGAGAGAGAGAGAGAGAGAGAGAGAGAGAGAGAGAGAGAGAGAGAGAGAGAGAGATCGAAAGAATGAAGAGGAAACATAAAGAGGGGGGGAGGAGGAGGAGGAGGAGGAGCAGCTAATAATTCCCGAATATCACCGGAATCCCTTTCGGTAATCCAGCATCGGCGCCTGCAATTCCAATTAGCCTGATTGCGTGACCTGCCATAATGCACGGAATGCCGGTGAGGTCCTCCGGCATCAGGCCACGGCGTGAGGGCGGCTCCGCAGGGCGTCTCGGGTCAAGGGTCATCCAGGAAAGCACTTCGAGGTGGTTGCGCCTAATTAAATATCACATTTGAGCTGCGGTTAAGTAGGTCGTTTGAGAGTCGTGTGATTGAACAAAATCTACGCTTCATTTCTCCTCTTTTCGTTTATTTTCTTTCTCTGTTACCTTTATTCATTATCTTTTTTTTTTTAATTTCACTATTCATATTCTCACTCGTTTTCCTCTTAGAACCTATCTTATCTTCTCTTCCTCCTCAGCATCTTTCCTCCTAGCTCTCTAATCTTTTCTTTCTTTCCTCCTCTCCCTCTCCCGTCCTTCTATCTCCCTTCCCCATTATTCCCCTTTCTCCTCTTCTATTCCCTCCCCCACCATCGCCATTCCTCCTCCTTCCTCTTCTTTGACCCCATCACCCCCCTTCCTTACCCTTTCCTTCCTCCTTCTTTTCTTCTTTCCTCTCCCTCCCTTGCTTCCTCCTCCTCCCTTCCTTCCTCCCCCTCCCTTCCGTCCTCTTCCTCCCTTCCATCCTCCTCCTCCCTTCCTTCCTCCCCCTCCCTTCCGTCCTCTTCCTCCCTTCCGTCCTCCTCCTCCCTTCCTTCCTCCCCCTCCCTTCCGTCCTCTTCCTCCCTTCCATCCTCCTCCTCCCTTCCTTCCTCCCCCTCCCTTCCGTCCTCTTCCTCCCTTCCATCCTCCTCCTCCCTTCCTTCCTCCCCCTCCCTTCCGTCCTCTTCCTCCCTTCCATCCTCCTCCTCCCTTCCTTCCTCCCCCTCCCTTCCGTCCTCTTCCTCCCTTCCATCCTCCTCCTCCCTTCCTTCCTCCCCCTCCCTTCCGTCCTCTTCCTCCCTTCCATCCTCCTCCTCCCTTCCTTCCTCCCCCTCCCTTCCGTCCTCTTCCTCCCTTCCATCCTCCTCCTCCCTTCCTTCCTCCCCCTCCCTTCCGTCCTCTTCCTCCCTTCCATCCTCCTCCTCCCTTCCTTCCTCCCCCTCCCTTCCGTCCTCTTCCTCCCTTCCATCCTCCTCCTCCCTTCCTTCCTCCCCCTCCCTTCCGTCCTCTTCCTCCCTTCCATCCTCCTCCTCCCTTCCTTCCTCCCCCTCCCTTCCGTCCTCTTCCTCCCTTCCATCCTCCTCCTCCCTTCCTTCCTCCCCCTCCCTTCCGTCCTCTTCCTCCCTTCCATCCTCCTCCTCCCTTCCTTCCTCCCCCTCCCTTCCGTCCTCTTCCTCCCTTCCATCCTCCTCCTCCCTTCCTTCCTCCCCCTCCCTTCCGTCCTCTTCCTCCCTTCCATCCTCCTCCTCCCTTCCTTCCAGAAGGAGAAGGAGAAGGAGAAGGAGAAGGAGAAGGAGAAGGAGAAGGAGAAGGAGAAGGAGAAGGAGAAGGAGAAGGAGAAGGAGAAGGAGAAGGAGAAGGAGAAGGAGAGAGAGAGAGAGAGAGAGAGAGAGAGAGAGAGAGAGAGAGAGAGAGAGAGAGAGAGAGAGAGAGAGAGAGAGAGAGGAAGGGGAGAGAGAAAGAGAGAAAGAAAGACAGACAGAGAAGGAAATTGCTAAAGAGAGCGGGAACCTCATCAAAAGGCACCCCTGGATTCCCGAATTCGTGTCCTCATAAATCAAGAAGAGGAAAAAAAGCAAAGCCAAAGTGCTATGTACCTCCCCCCCCCCCCTCTTGCCCCAAATATCAAATGTGCAACCTGCAGTAAACCCTAATATGCTCAAATGCAAAGAAACAAATTCGCATCACATCACACCATCGGTATGATTATTACGTATGTTTTTTTTTCCTCTTTTTTTACCCTTCTTTTTTTTTACCTATCTACTTATCTACCTGCAAGATTAAGTTCTTTTCTTTTCTTCTTTTTCTATCTTTTTCTACCTATCTACCACCAATATTACTTTTTTATATTCTATTTTCCTGTCTTTACCTATCAATCTACCTGCAAGATAATCAGTTTTTCCCCAATCTTTACCGGCTTATCTACCAGTAAGATAACCTTTCTTTAATCCGTTTTCCTATCTTTACCTACCTATCTACCTGCAAGATATCCTTTCTCTATTCTATTTTCCTATCTTTACTTATCTTTACCAACCTATCTACCTGCAAGATCACCTGTTCTCCTCCCTTGCCTCCCGCTTCCCTCTCGCAGCAAGACACTGTCAGGAATTCAATCACTATATCGGGTTTCTCATCTTCTAAATCTTCCTGGGTCCTCGGAGGCGCCTCGGTTTGCCTTCCCGCTGAAGTTGAAGCTATCCACGAGATGTTGTTTTTTTTCTTTTTTTTTTCCTCCTTACTCCAATATCGGTTGGGGTGGGGGGATGAGGGGTTGGGGGTGAGGTGGGAGGGTGAGGGGGTGAGGTGGGAGGGTGAGGGGAGAGGTGGGAGGGTGAGGAGGTGAGGTGGATAGGTGGTAGGGGGATGGGGGTGGGTAGGGGTAGGTGGGGATAGGTGGGTGAGGGGAGTGGGATGGAGTGGGGCGGCCCTCGGAATCCATAAACATGCGGGTTTCTTGTGTTTGGGCAAATGTGCGGATAGGTACATTCTTGGGAGTTTGGGGTAGGGGTGGAGTGGGGGTGGGGAGGTGAGGGGGGGAAATTGAAATAGAGAGAGGGAGGGAGAAGGGAAAGAGGGGAGGGAGGGAGGGGGAGGGAGTACGGAAGGGAAAGAGGGGAGGGAGTACGGAAGGGAAAGAGGGGATGGAGGGAGGGAGGAAAAAAGGGGATGGATGGATGGAGGGAAGGTGGGAGAAAGAAAGAAATAGAAGAAGAGAGAAACAGGTGAAACGAACGAGAAAGAGAATATAAGAGAAAGACCGATAGGAAGAGATGGATCAGATCCCCTCACGTAGACCTGACAACACCCAAGAATCCAGCCAACGAATCGGGCCATTTAATTACCGAAGCCACCCACCGAAACACAATCATTCTTTGCTACGTTGATAATCCGTTAAAAAAAAAAAAAAAAAATCTGCGAGCAAGAGTCACATAAATAAACCCAAGCGATCTCGCTGAAAGGAGCCACCGTGACGTCATCGGAGTTCAGCCCGTCTGCGCATGCGTCAACCTGTCCAGCTGTAAATCTCGCCGGCGAAAGAGACCGGAGTTTCGGCTCTTGCGAAGATCTTACGCCGAGGATTCCAGGATGCGGTCTCTAAGTTTCCGGGAGGTTTCCAGTTGTGATGCGCGCGTGTCCTAGCGTCTGCGAAGGATATTGAGTGTGTGTGGGTGGGGGGTGGGGGGTGGGGGGATTCAGAGGGAGAGAGAGAGAGAGATAGAGATCAGGGAAATCAGGGTAAAATGACGAGGATAAAAAGGAGGATTAAGGGAAGATGATGATGATGGTAATGATGATAATGATGATGATGATGATAATGATGATGATGGGGATGATGATTTAAATACAAATAATAATGATAATGGAGGTAGTGATACAGAGCAGAAAGAGTCGAAACACAAACACGAAAGGAGGAAGAAGAGGAAGAACAGAAGGAAGCTCCCCATCACCTCGACAGTTATTCAATCCCATCAACACATCCTTGGGAGATGCAACATCGATACAACACCTCCCCTTTGTCCTTCATCCACTCCTTCCCTCTCCCCTAGTCTTTCCTTCCTCCTTCCCCCTTCCCCCTCCCCTAATCATTTCTTCCCAGAGAGAGCGAGAGATAGAGAGGGGGGGGGCGGAGGGAGAGAGGGAGAGGGAGAGGGAGAGGGAGAGGGAGAGGGAGAGGGGGGGGAGAGAGAGAGAGAGAGAGAGAGAGAGAGAGAGAGAGAGAGAGAGAGAGAGAGAGAGAGAGAGAGAGAGAGAGAGAGAGAGAGAGAGAGAGAGAGAGAGAGAGAGAGAGAGAGAGAAAGAGAGAGAGAGAGAAAGAGAGAGAGAGAGAAAGAGAGAAAGAGAGAGAGAGAGAGAGAGAGAGAGAGAGAGGGAGAGAGAGGGAGAGAGGGAGAGAGAGAGAGAGAGGGAGAGAAAGGTTGAGAGAGAGAGAGAAGTTGAAGGAGAAAAAAGAGAAAGAAAGAAAAAAAGGGAGATAGAGTGGGAGAGGTGGGAGGGAGAGAGAGGTTGTGAGAAAGAGAAAGAGAGGTGGGAGAGAGAGAGAGGTTGTGAGAAAGAGAAAGAGAGGGAGGGAGAGAGAGAGAGAAAGAGAGAGAGAGAGTGTTTATTATCTGTTAAAAGAGAAAGAAGTAACTTTATTTGGGTTTCTAGACCATGAACAACATAGAGCATGTACTAAAATAGGATTTTGTTGCAAGGTTTAAAATTTGATATCAAAGGGTTGAAGTGTTTGGGTTCATTTCGGGATTTCGGAAGTCATAAAAAGTAAAACTTCTAGGGAGGTCAACCTAACATTCGGTTTCCGTGTAAAATGTAGTAAAAAGTATTTCAGTACTGACAAGGTGTCGGTCTAAAAAGATGTTTGAAACTGAATAAATATAAATTTAAAAAAACAATAACGATTACATAATCTAATGAAACAAAATAATAAAAAAAACATTACTTAAGATTTACTCATTTCCAGCTATTTCCAGCGAGCGGTCTAACATGTAATCAACATGTTTTGATGTCAACGGGTTGACTGTCGCTCCTGTAGCTCCTGTCGTTTCAGTTTTGGCAGGCGAAGGATGATGTTAAGGATGTGCCTTTGGGTATTTTGACTCCTTTAATTAATTCATGCATCTTAGGACATGCTGCGGGATTGGTGGAATTCTAGTTATCGAAAGATCGGTCGTAAATAAGGAAGAAGAAAGCTAGCATACGTGAGGAATAGTAAATCAACAATCTTTCTTGAAATGGAAGATTGTATCCTGGCAGATTATCCGAAGGAGGAGTAACAGAATTAAAGAACCAGAGGATGAAGAAAGACACAAAGAAAACACACTCAAAAACATTTACAAATAAAGAGACCCGATGGCACACAACGTATCAAGTGCAAGTGCAAACTCACTCACCGATATACAAAGAGCAAACGGTGGTCGCCCCCAGAAATGAATAAGCCTGTCAAAGCGGGGACTAAAACAACGTAAATACATACTTAGAGCAATATAAATGACTTAGGACTAACAAAACACTCTACCGTGTTGATGAAATGGCAGAAAAGATAAAAACATTATTCGTATATGGAGTATGGTGTTTCTTTTCTGCCATCTTCACAACCTAAACACACATAAAAGCACTTGTACTTACGAGGCAGACGCTAATACTTACGATGCAGACGCTTATACTTACGATGCAGACGCTCATACTTACGATGCAGACGCTCATACTTACGATGCAGACGCTCATACTTACGATGTAGACGCTCATATTTACGATACAGACGCTTATACTTACGATGCAGACGCTCATACTTACGATGCAGACGCTCATACTTACGATGTAGACGCTCATACTTACGATACAGTCGCTCATACTTACGATGTAGACGCTCATACTTACGATGCAGACGCTCATACTTACGATGTAGACGCTCATACTTACGATGTAGACGCTCATACTTACGATACAGACGCTCATACTTACGATGCAGACGCTCATACTTACGATGTAGACGCTCATACTTACGATGTAGACGCTCATACTTACGATGTAGACGCTCATACTTACGATGTAGACGCTCATACTTACGATACAGACGCTCATACTTACGATGCAGACGCTCATACTTACGATGTAGACGCTCATACTTACGATACAGTCGCTCATACTTACGATGCAGACGCTAATACTTACGATGCAGACGCTTATACTTACGATGCAGACGCTCATACTTACGATGCAGACACTAATACTAACGACGCACGCACATGTACTTACGAGGGCACAGAGGTGAGGTAGATGATAAGTTTCCTGTACTCTTCGTCCCCAAGTTGGGAGAAATTCCCCTTGTCTGGGAAGGTGAGGATCGGGCAACCCTCGCGCGACTTGCCGCCTGCGGGAGGAAAAGGGCGGGATTGGAATTAAAAGGCGGGTGTTGACTCTGCTTTAGTCGGGAGGACTCACTGATCCTGCTACTCTCGCTTTCTCTTTCTTGTTTTTCTTTCTTTTCTTTCATCTCTTTATTTCTATCTCTATCTCTCTCTTTCTCTTTCTCTTTCTTTCTCTCTCTCTCTCTCTTTCCTACTCCATCTCCCTTTCTCTCTCCTTTTCCCTCTCCCTCTCCCTCTCTCTTTCTCTCCCTCTCCCCAACATGAACTTCTAGTCTGATCCCCTCAAGGCATGGACGTATTCGGACATTTTTTTAAAAACCGTAATCTTTCCCTCGGATTAAAGAGATTAAAATTAGCTCTACTTATTCAAGTGGATTTGCGTATTTGACATTTTTTCCTTCTTTTCAAATGCACCAGCAATGACATTTGTAACAAGACAATAAGAAAAAACAACAACACAGAAACGATACTTGCTTCTAACACCCGTAACCGCCGACCTCCCCCCCCCCTCCCCACCAGTTCCCCACTCCCACCATGCAACAACGCAGCATGTTTTAACCGGAGGTATTCTCTCCGTCTCGAGCTCCTTCAAAGCCATTCCGCGCCCACCCCGGCACTTCGAGAAACCTCCCAAGCATCTTGTAAGAAACCCCGAGCGGCCGACGGTCTTAGTACAGCCGGAGAGCACCGAGGGGGAGGGGGGAGGGGGAAGAGGGGGAGGGGGGGAGGGGCAGCAATGGCCGACTCGCCCGACCTCGTAAAAAATGTAGCCGTCGAAAGTTTGGACATAACATTCTGGGGACGACACCCCTAGGCAATCCTTCCTTTGGCTACGACTACCTGGGCTACCACTGCCCCCTCTCCCATAGAGGGGGGGGGGGGTGTTTGGGGAAGGGGAAAGTGGGTGAGGGACGGAGAGAGAGGGGGGGGGGGGGATATTGGCAATCGAGACCCTTTTTTAGGGATGTTTAGGTATATGTATATGTATATGTAAATGTATATATAAACATAAACATAAAGATAAATACAAATATATATATGTATATGTATATATATATATATATATACATATTACATAATCTTATATATACACATGTATATATACTGTATACATATATAATCACACACACATACACACGCACACGCACTCACGCACGCACGCACACACACACACACACACACACACACACACACACACACACACACACACACACACACACACACACACACACACACACACACACACACACACACACACGTATGTATGTATGTGTGTATGTGTATGTGTATGTGTATGTATGTATGTATGTATATGTATATATATATATATATATATATATATATATATATATATGTATATATATATATATATATATATATAATACATATACAGAGTATATATATGCAACATATACATACATATATATATATATATATATATATATATATATATATATATATATATATATATATATATTATATATATATGTGTGTGTGTGTGTATATATGTATGTATATAAATATATGTATATGTATGTATGTATGCATATGTATGTATATGTATATATGTATTATTATTATTATTATTATTATTATTATTATTATTATTATTATTATTATTACGTTATCATTAATCCATGCATATGCATGCATGTATTTATGTATTACATGTATTTATTATTATTATTATTATTATTATTATTATTATTATTATTATTATATTATTATTATTATTATTATTATTATTATTATATGTATATCCATGCATACGCATGTATGCATGCATGTATGTATACATATACATATTATTATTATTATTATACATATATTATTATTATTATTACATCATACATATATAGATTATTATTATGTATATGTACACATACAGAGCACACATATTTAAGTATTGAATGTATACATATATATGCATACATACATATATATATATATATATATATATATATATATACATAAACACATTACACACTATCACATATATATACACATACATACATACACATATATATTATTACATTACATACATATTATTATTATTATTATTATTATTATATTATTATTATTATTATTATGATTCTATATACATACATTATTATTATATATATTATTAATATAAACATATGTACGTGTACGTACGCATGTACATGTATATACATATGTATGTATGTATATGTATATGTATATGTATACGTATGTATGTATATATATATATATTATTATTATTATTATTATTATATATATTATTATTATTATTATTATATTACGTATTACATATTATTACGCATATGCAGATTACGCACACCTTACATATCCATCCATATATGCATATACACACATGTATATCCTCACACATATTAGCCATTATTATTATAAGTAATAATATTATTGTTAAATTATATACAGGTATTAATATTATTACAAACAATATATACACATAGACTCAAATATATATTATATAACACACACACACACACACACACACACACATATATATATATATATATATATATATATATATATATATATATATATATATACATATACATATATATGTTTATATATATATGCATATCTCTATCTATCTATCTATGTATATGAACATATGTATATACATATGTATATACATATATGTATATATGTATATATATATATAGTTATGTGTATGTATATTCTTTTTTCCTGAAGTGTATGCAGTGATACGTGTGTTTTCTCTTCTATCACTACCATACACGTCCGAAGCCACACATTTTCTTGAATAGTAATTTCACTCAACAGAGCTTATTATCGTACAACAAATCAACGGAAAATCAGCCTTGCACGCCATGGCAAACAGACTGTTTGAACGGGAAAGTAATTACTCCATGAGCACAATTATTCTAGTTGTTTACTAAGCTATTAACGATATATGTGTTTGTTTTTAAAGTGCAATTTTGTTAGATGGTCGTAAGTGCGGCCGTGCGTATGGTGTGTGTGTGTGTGTGTGTGTGTGTGTGTGTGTGTGTGTGTGTGTGTGTGTGTGTGTGTGTGTGTGTACATTAATAACAAAACAAATACATCAACATCGAAAACAAACGAGAGCAACAAAAAAATCAAATCAAAATAAGATAGGGCCGAGAGAGCGCTCTCCGCACAAACGGCCGTCCCGGGATTCTCACATAGCAACACCAAGTCCGGACGTCACCACTTGACACCAGGAAGCAAGGAAAGAAAATGGTTGCTTAAAAAATATTAGTAACCAGTGAAAAAATAGCGGATTTTAGGGGGAAGGGAGAGAGAGGAGAGAGAGGAGAGAGAGGAGAGAGAGGAGAGAGAGGAGAGAGAGGAGAGAGAGGAGAGAGAGGGAGACAGAGAGAGAGGAGAAAGAGGAGAGAGAGAGAGACAGAGAGAGAGAGATAGAAAAAAAGAAGAAAGGTAGAGAGAGAATAAAAAGGGAGAGAGAGAAAAAAAAGGGAGAGAGAGAGAGAGAGAAAGAAAGAGAGAGAGACAGCAAAATAGTGAGAAGCGACCCAGACATGCAAGGTTGAAATACTGCAAAATCGTAATCTGTCTAACGCCCCCATCCATACACTACACACTAACTCGCCCTAACTTTCAGCTGCCGGGAATACTCAGCTGCAAGTTACTAACCCCCCCCCCCCAAAAAAAAAAAAAACTCTCCGGATATAAAACACCCTTTTCCAGCCCGCTCCTTCCACGGAAGCCAGCGGAGCATTTTACAGCACTATGATCTCTCCTTCTCCATCTTCCCAGACTGGAGCTCATCTGAATAAATCTGGCTTTGCTGAGAGGAAGATGCTCCTCGGCATCCGAACATTATAAATATTTTTGTTTTATATAGTCACTCTTAACCTTTTTTCGCTCCAATTCTGCCAGCCTGACTGGGTCTACTCCTAACCTTGTTTCGACCTGAATCTATTTTCAGGGAATTTTTCTTTCCCTGCCTCGCTCTGGGTCCTCTCGCCAGCGGAGATATAGTACACTGGAGTCCCTTTGATATTTGTGATCTGAGAATCCCATCTGCTTTATTTCTATCGTGTAATGTATACATAATAAAAACAGCTGTTGTCGATGCAGACCTTTTTTTTTTCTTTTTTTTCTTAATCACATGAACTATATGCTAACCTCTCTTTAAAAAAATCTTAATCGATTCTAAATGTTGTTGTTGTTTTTTAATAGATAATTAGTAAATCCACTGTTGAAAAATGAACTACAATCACCACCATATCACCACTATCTCTCACCACAACCGCAGTCGACCCACTCCATCGCCACCGAACCAAATGCAAGCCAAGTGTTGCTCAAGAACCAGGCGAACCGACGGCTCCTGGCCACGCCCATCATTTTCCCCTCATACCCCTATCTCCTCTCCCCTCACTCCTTCTCCCTCCTCTCACTCCTTCTCCTTCCTCTCCTTCTCCTTCCTCTCACTCCTCTCCGTCTATCCTTCACCTCTTGCACTCTTTCCCTCTCTCCCTATCTCTATATCCTTTCCACCCCCCCCCCCCTCCGTCCACTCCTCTCCCTTATCCAATCCCCCTCTCCCACTCACCCTTTTCACTTATTCACCCCCCTCTTCTCCCTCATCCAAGACCCCCAGCCCCCTCCTCCCCACTCATCCACCCCCCTCTTCTCCCACTCACCCAACCCCCTCCTCCCCACTCATCCACCCCCCTCTTCTCCCACTCACCCAACCCCCTTCCCCCTCCCCCTCCTCCCCACTCATCCACCCCCCTCTTCTCCCACTCACCCAACCCCCTTCCCCCTCCCCCTCCTCCCCACTCATCCACCCCCCTCTTCTCCCACTCACCCAACCCCCTTCCCCCTCCCCCTCCTCCCCACTCATCCACCCCCCTCTTCTCCCACTCACCCAACCCCCTTCCCCCTCCCCCTCCTCCCCACTCATCCACCCCCCTCTTCTCCCACTCACCCAACCCCCTTCCCCCTCCCCCTCCTCCCCACTCATCCACCCCCCTCTTCTCCCACTCACCCAACCCCCTTCCCCCTCCCCCTCCTCCCCACTCATCCACCCCCCTCTTCTCCCACTCACCCAACCCCCTTCCCCCTCCCCCTCCTCCCCACTCATCCACCCCCCTCTTCTCCCACTCACCCAACCCCCTTCCCCCTCCCCCTCCTCCCCACTCATCCACCCCCCTCTTCTCCCACTCACCCAACCCCCTTCCCCCTCCCCCTCCTCCCCACTCATCCACCCCCCTCTTCTCCCACTCACCCAACCCCCTTCCCCCTCCCCCTCCTCCCCACTCATCCACCCCCCTCTTCTCCCACTCACCCAACCCCCTTCCCCCTCCCCCTCCTCCCCACTCATCCACCCCCCTCTTCTCCCACTCACCCAACCCCCTTCCCCCTCCCCCTCCTCCCCACTCATCCACCCCCCTCTTCTCCCACTCACCCAACCCCCTTCCCCCTCCCCCTCCTCCCCACTCATCCACCCCCCTCTTCTCCCACTCACCCAACCCCCTTCCCCCTCCGCAGCCACCCTCCTCCAACACCTCATCTGCGGAAGGAAACACGGCGCTTTACTGAGCTGGAACTTTTCTCCTAAACACTCGACTTTCCTTTTTTTTTTTTTTTTTTTTTTTTTTTGCTTCTATCTCTCGTTTTCTCTCTCTCTTTAACACACACTCTCGATCTTAATCTTGATCTTTCTCTATTTCTTTCTCTTTCTCTCTCTCTCTCTCTCTCTCTCTCTCTCTCTCTCTCTCTCTCTCTCTCTCTCTCTCTCTCTCTCTCTCTCTCTCTCTCTCTCTCTCCTTTCTCTCCTCTCTCTCCTGAAATAAAAAATACAGTTTAATAAACAGATGATTAAGCTTCACCTGAAATAGAGAAAAAAGAAAGAAAGAAAGAAAAAACATAATTACGTGTCTCCTGTAAGTGTGTAAGTGTGTGTGTGTGTGTGTGTGTGTGTGTGTGTGTGTGTGTGTGTGTGTGTGTGTGTGTGTGTGTGTGTGTGTGTGTGTGTGTGTGTGTGTGTGTGTGTGTGTGTGTGTGTGTGTGTGTGTGTGTGTGTGTGTGTGTGTGTGTGTGTGTGTGTGTGTGTGTGTGTGTGTGTGTGTGTGTGTGTGTGTGTGTGTGAGGAGGGTAAGTACACCGTGTGTACATGTACATGTATGTGCACTTGCGTAATCATATTCGTCCATTTATATTAATACAGATTTAAATCAGATTTATATATGCAGACGTCCGGACGCGAGTAGATCTGCACACGATTCAGGTTGCCTTCTCGCACATCACCTCAAATGCCACGATACCTTTTCTTTTCCTCTCCTTCCTTTCTTCCCTTTCCTTTCTTTTCCATTATGTTCTTTTCCTTTCCTTCCCTCCCTTCATTTCCTTTCCATTTTTTTCTTTTTCTTTTCTTTTCCTCCCCTCCTCTTCTTTCCTTTCATTTCCTTTCTTTCCCTTACTTACTTTACTTTCCCTTATTTTACTTTATTTTAAGTTACCTTACTTCCCTTTCCTTCCCTCCCCCTCCCCCATCTCTCCCCTCACCGCCCAGCCGGCATAATGACGTCACACCAACTAGGGTAAGGGGTAGGGGGTGGGGGGGATGGTTGGGGTGAGGAGGCATCTGGCCAAAGGGTAGAGGGGGGGGGAAGGGAATAGTAAATATTGTCAACAAAAGTAATTTCCTTTTCGGAAGAATCTTGTCAAGCGGGGTTTACTGCCTGGGTGTCCGAGCCCTGTTCCTCCTATGTTATAGGAATATGAGCCGTACGTTCAATTTGAGGATGTAGGGAGGGTAGAGAGGTGGTAGAGGGGGGGGAGTGGGAGAGAGGGAGGAAGGGAGGAAGGGAGGGAGAGGAAAGGAGGGATGATGATTAGTTGAAAAAAGGAATAAGGGGAGGGATGGAGGGAGGGAGGAAGAGAGAGAGAGAGAGAAATATATATATATATATATATATATATATATATATATATATATATATATACATACATATATATATATATATATATATATATATATATAATAAGGGGAGGGATGGAGGGAGGGAGGAAGAGAGAGAGAGAGAAATATATATATATATATATATATATATATATATATATATATATATATATATATATATATATATATATATATATATATATATATATATATATATATATATATATATATATATAGAGAGAGAGAGAGAGAGAGAGAGAGAGAGAGAGATATAGAGAGAGAGAGAGAGAGAGAGAGAGAGAGAGAGAGAGAGAGAGAGAGAGAGAGAGAGAGAGAGAGAGAGAGAGAGAGAAATAGAAAGATAAAGATAGAAAGCCAGACAAACAGAAAGAATAGCAGCAATCCTTAATTAACACGAATTTGAAATAAAAAGGGAAAGAGAGAGGGGGGAAGGGCGACATCTCTGTTGGCTCGGCACTTGTCACGAAACGTTTTAATTAAGAAAAGATTCTGAAGTAAATGGAAATCCATCTCGAAGTTCCTCTTTAAAGAAGATGCTTGCTATTAGGCCCTTAATTACAAACACAGACAGACACAATGACACACAGACACATAGACACACACACACACACACACACACAGACATGTACGCAGGAACTACAAATACAAACTATACACACACGCGCACTAACACACATAAACACACAAAAAACAAAGATACAAACACAAACAAACATACATACACAACCAAACAAACAGACACACACTCACAAACTAACAAACACACATTACAATTGTGTATCTTGTTCTTCCCATCTCATTCCACACCTTTTCATAAACACACACATACTCACACACACACACACACACACACACACACACACACACACACACACACATACACAAAAAGTTTGACCGGAAATTCCTCAAATCCGGAAGCTTGCGCAGACTTTTCCACGTACATGAAGCGCTCTGAATTGTCATCTGCTTAATGAAGGTAGTGTCTGCTAGCTAATATTTCTAGCCATTCTACGGAGTTTGATTCCCCAATTTCAGTTTCAAAATATATATCTGACTATTTCTTTTACGCATGATTAGGTCTAAGGTAGGAGTTATTGAAACGTATATTCGGTGAAGCGTTCTGTTACGGTTTTCATTTGCATAAAAGGAGTTTTCGGGAAAACGTCATCTCCCTGAGGTTTCCACCTCTCATCTAGCCATTGCAATTAACAAGCTATCTAAAAGCTTCTTTATTCCTTTAAAAAATAGAAGACAGCTATTGCAGATATATTGACAATCCTGCAGTGGGAGTGAAATCATGCGTGGTGACGTGTCTTTCATATCGAGTATACAACATGAGAATAAATACATCAGCTATATACATAAACACAAAAAACCGTATCTTGTAAGTGATTGCAATTGTGAATAATATATTTACGTATATCCTTCAACACACCATGCATTTCCAATGATATCCCACACTGCCATTGAAAAAAAAAATCTGTCAGCGATATTGAAATCAATCTCAAATTTCATCATGCAATTGCACACCGGGTCGAGTGCGTTCATGCGACCTATCCTGCCGAGCTGGTTTCGTTGAGAAAGCCAGTCGCCTGCGCTTCCTGGAACACGAGCCTTTTGCCCCGCTTAGCTGCAGGTGACTAGAGCCGCCAGTGCTACCTTTGACTCTGCAACCTATTTCTTTACGAAGGAGAAAAACAATAGCGTGGCGATGCGTGATTTGATAGGAAAAAACACACGCACACAAATGAGTGTGTGTGTGTGTGTGTGCGTGTGTGTGTGTGTGTGTGTGTGTGTGTGTGTGTGTGTGTGTGTGTGTGTGTGTGTGTGTGTGTGTGTGTGTGTGTGTGTGTGTGTGTGTGTGTGTTTGTATGTGTGTGTGTTGAACAATGTAAATACTGATAAAAAATATATATAAATGGATGTGAACGTATACTAATAAATACAAATACTAACACCTTTAAAAATAACCACATAGCGCAAAGCTCAATTTAAAGTAAAACAGTCTACCCCTGAGACAATACCACATTTTCTCTGAAGCCATATCCCAGGGGTAACTGCAGCAAATAAGAAAAAAAATAACCAATATCAAGACCATGTATCAACGTCATGCAGCAAGAAACCAAGGAAGAGAGCTCAGTCCTGCACGTGAAAGACACCACTCCTCGAGATCTCATATTTCAGTTTTATTGCAGACACTTTCTCGTCGGATTCTGAAGCTAAATGTTCAGAAGACGTATATGAAGTTGGAAATCGACTGAAGGCAGTAATTAGAACACGCGGCGAGATTTATTGATCATATATCAAGTTGAAGTCTTTATTGGATTATCTGTTGCAATATCACCTTTATCTAAAATATGTGAGGAAAAGAATATCACCGAGAATCAGAAGTTGGAAATGCATTGAAGATACTAAGTCATCAGAAAACGTACCAATATATACACACATATATATATGTGTGTGTGTGTGTGTGTGTGTGTGTGTGTGTGTGTGTGTATAAAGTTGAAATCTCTATTGCATTATCCATTGTAATCTCACCTCCATTTAAGATTTCAGAAAAAAACAACATCGAGGACTTAGTAAAGTCTAATGATAAGCTCACTAGACAACTGTTTCTCATCCGACCACCGAAGGGAAGGATAACCACAGGATAACCAGAGTCATCCGGTGTGGATGAACGACTCTTCGAGACGTGTTTATTGTGTCTTTCGAAGGGAGGGAGGGAGGGAGGGAGGGAGGGAGGGAGGGAATAACCGAGTGCATCAATCAGTCAGATAAGTCATTCATTAATAATTATAATTATCATCATTATCATCATGACAATAACAATAACTGCACCAATAACAGTAATAATACTAGTTATAGTAATGGTTTAAAAAGAAACCACAGTAATATAAAAACAACGACCCCCGAAGGCCCAGCTATCTAGGAACCGAACCTTCTCCTACCTCCTGCTTCCTCGCCTCCGGAAAATCTGGCCACGGACGAAAGGGCCTTACGAACTGATGGAGGAAAGGCGATTTTCCTCTCTTTTTTAAATCTCTTACGACTCTTAGGCCATTCCTAATCAGGACTGGCTGTTCATTTTTTTTTTTTTTTTTTTTTTTTTTAAGGTGGGAAAAACGGTGATCCGACCGCGGAGATGAGATATGCTTCTTACGAGGTGTCGTGAGGGATAAAACTTGATATCTTTCTAAGAAAGGTTGATATGCAAAGTTTCCACAGAGGGAGAAACAGGCACATGTGTCGTATCTTAACGTGCAGCATCTCTGCTTCCCTTTCCTTGATCTCGTTCTAGATATATTTCTATTTTATTTACGATCATTTCTTTCCTTTCCTCTTTCTTTGTATTTGCCTCCTTCCTCCCCTACCGTTCCATTTCTCCCCCACTTTTCCCCTGCAAAAATATCACTCCCAATAAGTGTTACTCCCATGTCAAGCTCAGATTAAAGTGCGAACTGGGGAAATATACGGCAAATTGGCCCATTAGTAAGGTTCATATTTATCCCCGCGCTCGCTTGGCCTCCCACGCTGTTACCCCCACCTACCATCCCCCCTACATCTCTCCCTCCCACCTCCCCCCTTTTCCACTCTAGAATATAAACATTTCGCTTTAATAACCTGAAACCTGTCTAACTTTCCGCCCTCCAATTTTCCGTAGTCTACGTCAAATTTACGGTGTTTACACGTTATTGTTTGCTGTTTTTTTTGCAAGATAGGATTTTATATTTATGTTATTAAGATATTTCAGCAACGACGCTATAATCCCAACAATAGCTATGGTGATAATTACGTCACGATGGTATTGATAGTCTCTTCTAATATGGCAAACGTAAGCAATACCTCCATAATTAACATAATCAACGTCCTTAGAATAATATACTGACTTTACATTTAGCAGTTTCTCTACATTTTTTTTCAGAGACATTTTCTTACGTCTCCCTCACCTGGTCGGGTCAGCACAACACCTGCAATCGTCTCCAACACAAAAGGGACTTGGGAGATTTTCTAAAGGAAGTGGCCGGGAGGAGACTTCCTGAAGGCTTTTAAGGAATTCCTCAATACCTTCCAAGAGGTTCCCCCAAGAGGGTCTAAGAGGAGGGGGGAAGTGGGGGGAGGGGGGTTAAGAGAATAAAATAGAAGAATAATGCCACGGGATTTTTTTGGGGAGGGAGGGAGGGAGGAGACAGAGAAGGACGAGGAGGATATAGAGAAAGAAGATAACGGGAGAGAAAAGAAGGGAGAGATGGTGAGTGAGTGAGTGAGTGAGTGAGTGAGAGAGTGAGAGAGAGAGAGAGAGAGAGAGAGAGAGAGAGAGAGAGAGAGAGAGAGAGAGAGAGAGAGAGAGAGAAAGAAAGAGAGAGAGATAGAATTCCTTCTGGCTCTATAAGGAACGCTGCGGCATTTCCACAAGCTCAGGAAGCCTTAACTTGTGTGTCTATGTTAACTAGGCACACTCCGTTTTCTTTTGAAAAGTTATTATGCAAGGGGCGTGACCAGTGAAACACTCTGTTTCGTTATTTATACTTCACAAGGAAAAGATGGAAATGGCGTGGTCCATTTTTTCCACGGGATTTTTTAAGTGTGACCTCTCTGTATTTTAATTTTAATTGCTTCTAAACTTAATGCCTGTGATTCGTTCCGTACAATCTTCGAACTGTCAAAGACATCTCCCCGATTCGAAGGAAACAAATTCGAAACGAAATAAATGTCTTTGTACCATGGGCAATTTGCTGCCTCGACAGTGACCACTATGTTTTAGCTCGCGATGGACTCTGCTGAAGGAGAGGCATATCAGTAACCATTTGTAGCGGCGGCCATCTTGACGTCTTTGAAACCGTCCGACAGCGGGTCAAAAAAATAAATAGAATAAGATAAAGAATAAAAAAAAATAAATAGACAAAATGATTATAAAAGAGAAATCGTTACAAAATAAAAAATAATTCGCTCATTTTCTTTTTAATAAATCTATCTCCCTCTTTCTCTCGTCTATAATTCCACTCTCATCTCTTCACTATTTTCCTTCGCCTCTTCTTCTTCTTTTTCGTCTTCATCATCATCTCCTCCTCCCCCCCCCGTCTTCCTTCACCTCCCCCCCCTTCTCCAAAGCCTCGTCCTCGTCACCTCCTCCTCCATCAGAATACAAACAGGGCCCGACAAAAGGACCCACGTCTGCTCCTTCAATCTTGTTTATGAAGTTTGGTGATGTGTCGACGCTCTCGCTTCCTCACTGTAGGCCACTTCTTGACCTTATGAATTATGTTACACTGTCTAACATGGTACAGACATCCGGGATTTCTCATGTGACTTCTCGTTATCTGATAACCTCATACATTAGTCTATTTGTATCTATAATAACATTCCTCTTATTTTCATCTCCGTCTTGGCTGAATTACACGATGGCGTCTGATATCGTTTCTACATGTATATCCACGATTCGTGTTGCACGAATGTACCTTTTTATTCTTCCATATATTCTCTATTTCCCCGCTTTTCTCTACCTGGTTTCCAAAATGTTTGTCATTTCATCCTCTTCCTCTTCTTCCTTTTCTTCCTCTTCAGCGTTCCCATGAAGTTCTTGCTCTATCGAAGGCATCAGCATCCGAGGTAATTTGCTTTCAGATTGTATGGCGGACGTGAACGTAGCCGGAAGGCGCAGGTTTGTTGATTTTCTTTTTAGTTTAATTCTTTTTTTTCAACATTCTGGCGAACTGCACAGGCGTGGGTGATCTTTTGATGTCGCTTATTTTGATACATGCTCATGACGTAACATTCCACCGCAAACTTAGGATATAACGTAACTACATCCTCTACTGCACCATATATAAAATAATTACACAGCTCTTTGTCACACGTGCGTCCGAAGGCGAGCGTGCCCAGACGTCCAAACTCTCTCCAGCAACACATTTAGGGAAGGAACGTGGTGTCAAAACTTTCCTTTTTCCGGCGAGGAATATTCAACGAGAAGTCTAAAGCTCTTATCTCACGGCGATATGGCTGGCGGTGGGAAGGGAAGGGAAGGACGCAAGCATAATAGGGTGTGTGGCGAAGGAATGAGGGAGATGGAAATAATGGGAAAGAGTGAGTGCGAGAAGGGAGTTTGAATATGGAAGGAAGAAAATGAGAAACAGGGAGACGAGAAAGGAGAGAGGAGAGAGAGAGAAGAGTCAGAGAGGAAAGAAAGAGAAGAGAGAAGAGTCAGAGAGGAGAGAAATGGACGGAGAGAGGGGGGAGGGAGGAGGGAGGAGGGAGGAGGGAGGGAGGGAGAGGGAGAGGGAGAGGGAGAGGGAGAGGGAGAGGGAGAGGGAGAGGGAGAGGGAGAGGGAGAGGGAGGGAGAGAGAGAGAGAGAGAGAGAGAGAGAGAGAGAGAGAGAGAGAGAGAGAGAGAGAGAGAGAGAGAGAGAGAGAGAGAGAGAGAGAGAGAGAGCGAGATAGATATATATATATATAGACAGAGAGAGAGAGCAAAAGGGATAGAAAGAGAGAAAGAGGAGAGGGGGGGAGGGGGCTACCAAATGCCATCGTCCTCCACAAGGAAACATCTCCTTGACTGGACATTAGTATCTGAGGGAGCGCCGGCATTTTTCTGACAACAAAGATATATTAAGCTTTCTTTCCTCGAAGCGGAAATGTCGTTTATAGGGTCTCTCCTCACGTGCCTGTCTCTGCCCTTTCCTTTCTCTCTCTTACATGCGATTAGACACTTTTACACATATACACATATTGTACACTGTATTGTACGTGTAAGAAGTAATTTTGCTATTGATAAACATCAGTAAACACTACAAACAAAGATATCGGTACATGATAATCTGACAAGGGAAATCACATACACACACACACACACACACACACACACACACACACACACACACACACACACACACACACACACACATGTACACATATACACAGAGGGGATTGAGGGAGGAAAGGCAGAGAGAGAGAGAGAGAGAGAGAGAGAGAGAGAGAGAGAGAGAGAGAGAGAGAGAGAGAGAGAGAGAGAGAGAGAGAGAGAGAGAGAGAGAGAATAGGGGGGGGGAGGAAGAGGAAGAGGGGGAGAAAGATATCCTATACTCTTACTCCTGTAGAATAATAATTATATTTTTTAGCAAAGTAAAGAGGACATGGCTATACCTTAACGCCCTCGCAAGTGTCTTCACAGATGGCTGAATGAATTAACACACTCACACACACACACACCCTTCATCCACACTCATACTCTGCCTCATGCAGCCTTTCTCAACGCTGCTACTAACGCCCTTGTCAGTACTCACTATACACTGGTCGTCTCACCGACATTGCAACTATGACATGAAGCGACAAAGAAATCGATGATTCCGCCCGTTGCAATATTCATCGCAAGTACTACCGAATCGTGCAACTTTGCAAGAGGTGACGCAGGCGAGACAAAGAAAAGGGAAAGGGGGATTTTATTATGAATCATCCTGAGAAAATAATGTATTCAACATTGAATAATAACATCATTAACGAATGTAAATTCATACATAATGAATTTCTATGTCTAATGTATTATTTAATTAATACAAACGTTGTAAATCCACCAACAATACCAAGGTCGTGTCATAAGTGGAGCACCTACTTCATGCCATGCAGGTTGCATTTCGGTCCAACCTCGATTTAGATACTCGCTCATGCAATTGCCATTCGAGAAGGAGAATATGGTTGCAAGTTGATAAAAGGAATAATCCCATATGGAGACAATTGCCTCTCCCTCTCGCAAGGGTACTCAGATGAAAAGAGACCCACAAGATCTCGTGGTTGATATGTTGTTTGGGAATTTACAGCTCGTTGTGGGCGATTACGGGGAGTGATTCAGAGAGAATTCCCGAGAAGCAATCGTTCTTTAAGGTGAGGTGTTGCAATCTTGCACACACAAATAATAAAATTTATTGGTATCAAGGGAGCAAATAACGACGGATGTGGCAAATCCTATTTGACCACAGGCACACATACAAAGACTTACGGTACGAAACACATTCCGTTTCTGCAATTTCACATATCCAGTCCAGAACACGAAAGGATCACATCTCCCGCTTCCTTCAAAGCCCCACAAAACACACCGCAGCAGGACCTCCTTGACAGGTCCTCCGTGACAGGTCCTTCGAAAGAAGACAAAAAACCCTAGGTGTTGGCTCACTCCCCGCCCCTGAGAACACTGACAGGTGATACCCTTAAGCCCCGGGCGCCGTCGGTCCTCACATGTCCGATTGGTGGCCAGTGGACGCGGTTATGTAACCTGCTTGTGGTCCGTTGTGCACGCAATGCTTTCTCTAAAATAAGTCCGTGTGTTCCATTTGTGTATTGCATTCAGGTAAAATATACGGTAATGTGTAAGGACAACTTCAAGTACATCCACACATTTCTATCAATATGGTCATGAAATACTTCATAATTCTAAGGGGTGAGCCATAGATAACTTCGGTGGTGAGAGTGAAAGAGGTCTGCTTACGAGTGATTAAGAAAACAGCACATTCCTCTGTGCTATATAGTGGCATACACAGTACCAACACGATCAATCGAGAGGACAAGCCCTATTTTACAATGACGTAACTTTCCTTCGCTACGGGCAGGAGCTTAAAGGTGGTTTTGTATTGATCTTTCGTATTGTTTAAAAACGTGATTTAAGGAGCATAATTACCCAATAACATAACCTTATCCAGCACCGGCTCTGCGGCAAAGCGACCTTAATTTCAACGCTGGCCTTCGTAGTTACGACCTCTATAAACTGAACCGCCCAGCAAGTTTGTTGTCCCGCAAATATGTGTCCCGCGTAATATGTTGCCAGATTCTACAGTCTTGCAATATCCTTCCTCTACATAAGTGTGATCTTCCACTAATATGCTTATTTCAGTGTATACACCTGTAGTTTTTGCAAATACATCTGTTAAAGTAGCCTGATACGAAACATTAGGGCTCCAGCAAGCATAGACACTTATGACTAAGCACACACGTAATCATATGATCCACCTGTGTCCCACTTCCTTTTACATATTTGCTCTGCAACTTCACCCAAATTACTTCGAGTTCCCACACACTGACACACACACACAGCAAGACTGCCAACACAACCTGAAACTGGCCCCCACAATGCCCACATTCCCTTCAATATAATGTGTTTACTTGCGAATTATTCAAATGCATCGACAACTCATGTCCTGATCCCTTGGGAGCCTCTGGACCTGTCCGTCGACGCTCCGGACTCCATTCTGCGGTAAATTATCGAACCCTGGTACGAAGGAGGTACTCGCTCGATTGATTACCAAATACAGGTCAATTGCAATGCATCTCTCTCTCTCTCTCTCTCTCTCTCTATCTCTATCTCTATCTCTATCTCTATCTCTATCTCTATCTCTATCTCTATCTCTATCTCTATCTCTATCTCTGTCTCTGTCTCTGTCTCTATCTCTATCTCTATCTCTATCTCTATCTCTATCTCTATCTCTATCTCTATCTCTCTCTCTCTCTCTCTCTCTCTCTCTCTCTCTCTCTCTATCTCTATCTCTATCTCTATCTCTATCTCTATCTCTCTCTCTCTCTCTCTCTCTCTCTCTCTCTATCTGTGTGTGTGTGGTACATGTATGTGTTATGCAGGCATGTATGTATGCATGTATGTATGTATGTATGTATGTATGTATGTATGTATGTATGTATGTATGTATGTATGTATGTATGTATGTATGTATGTATGTATCTATGCATGTATATATGTGTATATGTATGTATGTATGTATGTATGTATGTGTATGTGTATGTGTATGTGTATGTGTGTGTGTGTATGTGTGTGTGAATATATGTGTATGTATATGTATATATATACATATAAAGTGCATTCAAACCAATAGAAAATAAAATAAAATTAACAAAACAGATAGTTGTCCAAAAGGCTCCCGTTTCACTGGTCAAAATATTTTTTTTTCTATTCTCGCTGCCTCGAAAATACCATAGGAAAAATATTTAATCTTCCGGTGCTGAGAGTATTAAAAAAAATAGGGGTGGAAGAAACTATCTAATATTTACTATTTGCTATTTCCTGAACAACAGTTAAACAGACAATACCAATAGGCTTACAAAAAATACTATAAATTCCTCTCAATAGAATTCTCTTTTCCAAAGCACAATCACGCCATATGTATATACATGGGTCAATATTGCAATGTCACTTCATGTAACACCTGATCCTAGCGCCACTCACACAGCAGCCCCCTCCCACCCCCCCTCCCCTCCTACTCAACAAACACACACACACACAAACCTTTCTCGAGTCACAACATAGTCCCATTCACAAAAAAAAATAATAAAAAAATAAAAATAATAAAATAACAAATAAAAAATAAAAAAATAAAAAACTCGATCACAGATAAAGCCAAAACAGAAACGCTATCTCCATGTAATAGAAATCCTGAAAAAATAATAGAGAGAATTTTAAAGCTAAAACATTAAAGCCAGTAACGTAAGGGGTAAGCGAAAAAACAGCTGATCCTACACAAAATAACAATAATTCTAAAAATCTATCGAATAAGCTGTAATACTATAATCAGTAAGTAATCATTAATGCACTTGAGGAACGCGTGTGTAGGGAACAGTGTACAAGCACTGGAAGTGTACACATGCCTGGGGGAAAGCGTGCACACGAGTAAGTGAAAATGTACAAAAGGGCGAGGATATACACAAAACACAGGAGAAATGTACACATGAGAGGGAAGGATGTACACGATATCGCGAAGGTTAATCAAAACGCAAGCGGGGGGAGGGAGGGAGGGAAGGAGGGAGAGAGGGAGAGAGGGAGAGAGGGAGAGAGGGAGAGAGGGAGAGAGGGAGAGAGGGAGAGAGGGAGAGAGAGAGAGAGGGAGAGAGGAGAGGGAGAGAGAGAGAGAGAGAGAGAGAGAGAGAGAGAGAGAGAGAGAGAGAGAGAGAGAGAGAGAGAGAGAGAGAGAGAGAGAGAGAGAGAGAGAGAGAGAGAGAGAGAGAGAGAGGTTTCGCCAAGGATACGCAGCGTGTCGGAAGTTCGCGGCGTGTCACGTCATTCGGCCGTCATGCGACACCGACACTCGGCACCTCCTGCGGCCTCGCTATCACGCGCCGCCACTCGCCCCGGGATGCCGCTGGCCGGAAGAAAGCGCCGCGAACTCCAAGCAGCAAGCAACGCCACGAATTCTTGGCCAAGTTATGCAATATCCTGACGAATTCGGTCATTAATTGGTTCCTCGCTCCACAGAACTTTCCAGATCTCGTTCGAATGATAATTAAACTGAATGGCGTCGTATGAAATGAGGTGACCCCAGATTCGCGCCGACAACTGAATCCGCGACAACATTAAAATCTTCAGAAGTATCGTATCACACTACGCCTCAGAAGGATACATTACCCGACCTTGAGTCTTCTAGGCATCCTGTTACCCGCACGCCACGTCACGTCCACGCTATCCGTCCCCTCAACTGATACATACTGCAAGCTTGCAAGGTTGAGTCAACAACAATGATAAAAAAAACACAATATCGCAACCACGACTATTTACATGCCTTTAATCAAAGCCTAGCTTGCGAGTTTCAGAAAACAACAACAAACAAACCAAAAACCACAAGAATACAACCAATAATATCTACGAATAACAATAGTAATAACAACAACAAAAACATAAGACGACGACCAAGGGCATTAACACGTCTCTTTTAAATCCTTAAACAGCATAACATAAATCAAGATTGAACGAGACTCCTTCTGTCCGGCGTGAATAGACGAGGACACTCGAGCGACGGCCCGGCTGAGGAATGATCACGTTCGAGGGGGGAAATATCCCAGTCGAACTCTGGAAGCTTCTGTCCCGCTACCTCCGAGGGGGAGGGGGGGGAGGGAAGGAGGATGGGAAAAGGGGAGGGGGAAGAAGAGGAGAGAGACAGGGCAGGAGGAGGGAGAGGAAGGAAGGGGAAGAGAGAGGAGGGGTGACACGGGAGGGAGAGAAGGGGACAGAAGGAGGGAGGGTGGGAGAGGAGAAGAGGAGGGAGGGGGAGAAGAGGAGGGAAGAGGAGGAGGAAAAGGAGGAAGATGAGGGAATGAGCAAGGGGAGGGGTAAGAGGAAGAGGGGAAAGAAGACGGAAGGGAGGAAGGAGGGAAAGAGGGGGAGGGAGGGGGGGTATTGGAGAGCAGATAGGCCGTCATCCCGGTGACACTCGCGGCTCTGGTCTAATCCCGGATCTCGGCCTGCAGGGAGTTTCGCAGCGTCAATTCCCTTGTTTTCTTTTCAAAGGCCTCGTGTGCCGGAGGTAAAAAAAAAAAGAGAAAAAGAAAAGAAAAAAAAAAACTCAAAGAACTAGGACAGAGGACAGGATAACCACGCAGGGAATTCACCGCAGCTCCGATCCCGCAGCCCTTTTGACACCAGCCTAAGATCCCTTCAGCTTCAGGTGTGACAGATGTCCTGTGTAAATGTTACTGACATCTAAAGGCCCGACACCTGCTCCCCTTGCGCGGGATTAGACTTAACACACAAGGAAAAAACGTGGAAGAGAAAGCGGCACTTCGGCCATTGTTGATAACGTGACGTAACGGGGATCAGACTTCGTGCAACCAGGGAGAGCGACTAGGATAAAAGGAGGGGTAGAAGAGAGGGAGGAGGGAGGGGTAAAAGAGAAAGAGGAGGGAGGGGTAGAAGAGAGGGAGGAGGAAGGGGTAGAAGAGGGAGGAGGGAGGGAGGGAAAGGGGAGGGATAGATGAAGGGAAGGATAGGAGGGTGGGAAAGAAAGGGGAGGGACAGGAGAGTGGGTGAGGGGAGACGGAGGGAGAAACTAAATGTATTGATACATACATACATAAATAAATACATACATACATTCATACACACACACATATACGTATGTATATATATGTGTATATATATATATATATATATATATATATATATATATATATATATATATATATATACTTACACTTATACCTGCATATCTGTGTGTGATCTCTGAAATCGAGCAGCCCCAATGAGCTCGCCGTGAAAGACCTTAAAACGGAGCTTACTGGTTGGCGGCGCATCTGGTTGCCTGGCAGGTGTTCCGCATTTCCATGCCACTCTTGCATTTTCACGTTTTTTTTTTGTTTTTTTTTTGCGTTTTCGATATATTTACTATGACTTATGGAGCAACGTTGCAATGTTTTTTTCGTTCATTATTTTCACATATTGCAACCGAAAATAAAACGAAACTATACAAAAATGAAACTTTAAGATATAAAACATACATAACCAAGTTGTCCCTGAACAGCTTTCACGTTCCTGCATCTCATAAAAACGTTGCGTGCTATGGCATTTCATCCTCGGCTTCTCCTAGGGGTTAAATCAGGTCAAATCGGTGGAGTCTGGCACACGAAATAGGTCAAAGGACAGCACAGGCACTCCAATTCATTAAGCAGAGTTGATCTTTTAAACTCTTTAAAGATCAAGATACTAGAAATAGGTGTCAGAGGTAAAGGAAAATAAATATGAAATAGAGAAAGGAATCCATTAATTTAAAAAAATGATTGTACGAAACAACACATATACCGAGAGATGAAAAAAACGGTAGTCAAAATGCGACAAAATACGGGTAAGTAATCTCTATTGATAGCCCTGAAATACATAAATAAATAAATAAATAAATGAAAATGATGATGATTGCAATAGTGGTGGTGGCGATAATAATTATAAATCATTCGAAACCTTACATCATCAACACCGGATCCCCTGGGGAGAGAAGGAAGGCAGAGGGGTGTAAAGAATGAGAAAGGGCTGTATCAGTGAACGAGAGAAAGGTAAAAAGCAGAAAACAAAAGATAAAAAATAATGCAGGATGAAGGGGAAGGGAGCGGTAGAAAGAAGACAAAATACGTATCAGTTACACAGAGAGAAAGAGAAAGAGAGAGTTCGTATAAAGTAAAAAAAAAAAGAGCAAAAGGACCAACAAAGGGAGAGAGAGAGAGAGAGAGAGAGAGAGAGAGAGAGAGAGAGAGAGAGAGAGAGAGAGAGAGAGAGAGAGAACCAGAACACATTACATCGAGCGAGGAACAGAGAGAGAAGAAAGAAGAAAAAAGACATAAACAATGGAAAACTCGGGAAGTAAGAAGAGAAAGCAAAAATCCGAAAAGGCCCAAAGAGCGTTGATCACCCCAAGTCAGCTGTTTTAAAGAGTTCGATCCCAGACACGAAGATGTGAAATGCCCAAAGACAAAGGGAGGCTGCATATATCACACAGACAAAAGGACAACAGAAAAAAAAATAATGAGAATGAGACTTAATGGAAGCCTTTTTTTTGGGGGGAGGGGAAGTGGGGAAGGGGAGGGGAAGAGGGGAAGGATAGGGGAAGAGAAGACGGGAAGGAGGAGAGGGGAAAAGGAAGGTGAAGAGGAAGCGTGAAAAGGGGATAGGGAGGAGGAGAGGTTAAGGAGATGGGGAAAAGGGATGTAACGGGGTTTATACAATGGAGAAATGAAAGCATGATAAAAAATATGGGATATTTTATGGATGCCTCTCGGGTGAGGCATACGCGAGCATAATCAGGTTTTAAGAAATGTGACCATAAACTGATCTGTTAAAACAATAATAAAAACAAAACATTGAATACAACAACAGCAACAGCACTAATAAACATAAAAAAAACATTTATCCCGAACCCAAGATTGTATAAAATATGTACAGTATATAAAAAAGAAAGCAACTAATTTTTGGTACCATGAATAATATTTGAAAATACACCTCAGTTAAATCATTCAATGAATATCATACACAAAAATGTAACTATCAACTGAAGTACTTATTTACATGTTTGCATGTACATACTATCATAATAAACATATACATATACCAAACATACTCACAATGACACCAAAGAAACACGCACTTACACGAATACACACGAACATTTTTTTTAATACGCCATGCAAGTTAATTAGGTCACAAGAGACATAAACGGGAGACAAATCATAATAATAATCACACACACTGTACATCTGTAAACAAATTAAAAAGTGGAATGCTGATGTTAGATATATTTGTTAAGCTATACCAAATATCATGAAAAAAAGACAAAAGACCAAATCCTTAATTCCGTTACCGAACAAAGCGAAATCGGATTACAGAAGTAACGAGATTTTCCCCTTCAATGTTCCAGCTTTAAAGCATGGCGAAGGCAGGATCTGAGCAGTCAAAGCAGCGGAAGAGAAGAAGAGGGAAAGTCAAAGGTGCTTCCTTGATGAAAGTCAACAAACGAACAACAAAAATGTTCTCCAAGAGTGTAAAGGTGAGCAAAAAGAGCGAGAGAAAAAAAAAGCAGCATAAAAAAGGGCAGCGTCAAAGGCCCACGCGCGCACGGCCCGAGAGATACGTGAACATGCATCTTTGAGGAGCCTAAAATGAAAGGAAAACGAGAGCTAGAGGGTAAACACCAGCTGCGACGTGAATACTGCAACATGTCCAAAACAGGAACGGACAGAGAGCTTTCATAACCGCCCCCCCCTGCCTGTGCCCCGGGGAACCACAAGCCCCAGACGCCCGAGGCTCCTCCCTACGGACGGGGAGGTCCTTGCAGCATCTTTAGCCGTGCATAATGGCACCCGCAGCCCAGGTCTCTCCTCCTCCCTGCCCATGATGTCATTATGAAGATGAGGCCGCTTTGTTTCGCCAAGACACCTTCCTTTCTCCTCATTCTCTCCCAGGTATGAGGCTCACCTGGTGGCATTTAGACTCCTCAACACACAGGATGCGATCCTCTTGCCGCTGGTATTACACCTGGCCGAAGATTTTTTTTTTCTTTTTTTTCATAATCACGAAAAAAGGTTTGGTAAATCCATTAGTCTGCCTCTCCCCTCCGCCCTCCCCTCAAAACCTCATCTTGCATAACTGATGCAAGGGAAACTATAAATAAATACTTATGCAAACGGGATACCCTCTCCTCTATTCTAATGAATAAACCATTGGTGAATAAGAAATGCCTTTGCATTAGGGGAGGGTGGAGAGGGAGGGGGGAGGGGGGAGGGGGAAGGGAGGGGGAAGGGTTATGGCTGCCCTGGGATAGCGGATAGCGGATTGCCTTTCAATATGAAATGAGGGAAATGGTTATGAAAACGCGGTCGTAACTTTGGGGAAAATGCCAATTCACTGATATATGGGGATGTTAGCTTACTGTACATTAGCCTCTTAATCATACAGGGCGCTGGAACGCTATTGCAGTTATTCGGACATTACAGTATGTATACATTTATACAGAAGAGGCAAAAAAAAAAAAAAAAAAAAAATATATATATATATATATATATATATATATATATATATATATATATATATATATATATATATATATATATACACATTATATATGTATATATATCATATATATATATATATATATATATCAGATATATATATATATATATATATATATATATATATATATATATACATATATATATATATATATATATATATATATATATATATATATATATATATATATATATATATATATACCGTATATCTCGTATCATACAAATTCACAAGAGAAACAAAACAAAACACGAGATTCATGAATGTTCTTAGTCAGAAGCTGATATCCAAGTTCAAAGCTTTTTAAATGACATCCAATCAGTAAAAGCGCCTTCGATCTCCCTGTACAAATACGTAAACGGAAGTAAATCACCGACAATAATAGTAAAAAAAAAAAAAAATGTTTTCTCCCCAAACATGAAAACCACGCAACTTCCACTCTCTAACGAACTGAAAGGATAACGCATGCTAATGACATTCCCCGCAACAACTATAATACTATGGGAGGCGATCGTAAAAGCCAATTACACAGACTCCGAGACGCCATCCGTCACAGAGCGAGGGAGGGATGGAGGGAGAGAGAGGGAGAGAGACGGGGTGGGATGGAGGGAGGATGATAGGGGGAGGGAGGGAGAGAGGGAGAGAGAGGTTAGGGATGGAAGGAGAGGGAGAGAGGTTAGGGATGGAAGGTGAGGGGGGGAAAGGGGAGGGATGGAGGGAGGGAGGGAGGGAGGGAGGGAGAGAGGAAGAGAGAGAGAGAGAGAGAGAGAGAGAGAGAGAGAGAGAGAGAGAGAGAGAGAGAGAGAGAGAGGATGGAGGGAGAGGAAGAGGGAGGAATGAGGGGAGAGAGAGAGGGGGGGGTAGGGTGCGAGAGAGGGAGGGGATGCGTCAGAGGGAGAGGGAAAAGATGTGGGAGAGAATATGGCCGGGAATAAACGTATCAAATTTCCGGATGCTCAGGAGATATGCGATTAATGAATGCGTCGTGATGCGAGGGGTTCAAATCGCTGTTGTGTGTATGCCTCACACTTGACAATATGCCTTTGTTGGTCTGCGACAGGCGTGGATATAAGCTGCAGTGTAGTGCATGTCTAAGGCTTACTACATGTATATTTCTAAGTTATATACAGTATATGAGTGCGGGAAAAAGCGTGCGGACAAACTTAATTGTAATACACCCTCTCTCTCTCTCTCTCTCTCTCTCTCTTTCTCTTTCTCTCTCCTTCCTTCCTTCCTTCCTCCCTTCCTTCCTTCCCTCCCTCACTAAAGAACGCAAAGGTAAAAAAAAGAAGAAAAAAAAAAATAAGGAACAACGTTGCAAAGTTAAGCGATCATAATTAGCCTGAGAAGACGATCAGGTAA
>BOPN01000296.1:470000-475000 GCA_017312705.2 Penaeus japonicus | reverse complement strand
CGCGGGAAGGGAAGAAAGCTGCGGGAAGGGAGGAAGGATGTGGGAAGGAAGGAAGGAAGGCTGCACGAGGCGAAGACCGTGGGCGGCGAGTATCTATTTCTGCGGGAGGGGAGGAAGACCGTGGGCGGCGAGTATCTATCTCTGCGGGAGGGGAGGAAGACCGTGGGCGGCGAGTATCTATCTCTGCGGGAGGGGAGGAAGACCGTGGGCGGCGAGTATCTATCTCTGCGGGAGGGGAGGAAGACCGTGGGCGGCGAGTATCTATCTCTGCGGGAGGGGAGGAAGACCGTGGGCGGCGAGTATCTATCTCTGCGGGAGGGGAGGAAGACCGTGGGCGGCGAGTATCTATCTGTGCGGGAGGGGAGGAAGACTGTGGGCGGCGAGTATCTCTGCAGGAGGGAAGGAAGTCTTTGGGCGGCGATTCATTCATGTTCCGAGCCAAGGACGCGGCTCGCGATGAGGAAATCATACAAGTTTATGGCAAAGGAGGTGATCGTTGTCATGCAAGGCTGGAAGTACGGCGCAGTGAGAATATTTTAGCAATTACAAAACGGTATGAGTATTCTTGTATCTACGGCACGGTGCAAATTCCGCAATTTCGCAGTGCCTTTAGCCTCTCGTACCAATCGCTATAAAGGAGTTCAAAGGAGTTCGTTTTTTTTCCAAAGTGGAATTCCTTCTCCTCATTCTTTAACGATAACATTCTTTCCTTCGACACAGTCTCTGGTGTTTTCGAAATCATCACAGACTAGTTTCACTAACAAGTATTTCATCAAATATGAATAAGACTTTTACGATTATCCTTAAGGCTTTCCTAGAAATTCTGAACACAAGATATATTTCTGACCAGAATCACATGTTCGCAAAACAGTGAATGAGTTGCAAAAGATGCAGGGGTGTTATTGTCAGTGCGGAATGCCAAGGAAGTCAGAGTGAACCTACTATTTATGCACAGGCACGATTGTTTTTGTACTGTGTGTGTGTGTGTGTGTGTGTGTGTGTGTGTGTGTGTGTGTGTGTGTGTGTGTGTGTGTGTGTGTGTGTGTGTGTGTGTGTGTGTGTGTGTGTGTGTAGTGTGTGCTTGTGTGTGTGTTATTCCCACCATTTAACCAAAATTTAGGCCAAGCCTTTTTGCCATCGGAAAAAATGGCCAACCTTGCTGTTATGGGCAATGCACATGATCCAGACAACCTAGCGCATGATTCCCTCACGAAATACGAGGCCGAGTGACGGCCTCGTTGGTTTTAGAGGCGGAAGCGGCCCTCTCCAGTCTAGTGCCACGTGCCACTCGTGCCGCGGTGTCAATTCGCTGCTTGGTTTTAGTGTGGCACCTGTGAGCTCGTCTTTCTTTTGCATTCCTTGTCTTTCAATTGCAGGAATCTTTTCCAATTTCAACAAACCATATTACGTAGATGCTATCGTTTCAAACGCCTTCCTTCTCAGCCCTCTCCTATCTGACTGGACGCCGTGAAGCAACGCCAAACCAGCTAAGCGTCCTGTTCAAACATCATTCCCCACGCCCGTTTCCTCCACTTTCCTCTCACGCCCATTCCTCTAGCGGGGGAATGGCACTCCAATCTGGCCGCCCATAAGTTCATCGATTCCCGGATAACGCCTCGGAAGACGTGCCTCGACTGGAAACAATTCTCCCCGCTGTCGGAAGGGGCGGCGACTGTCACACGGAATTCGGCCGCGTGTCTAAAGGTAGACACAGATTTCGCGGGGTCGCCGGTGGCAGCTGCGGTCCAGAGGGGGGAGGGGTTCTTTTCACCATCTTTTGTTTCTCCTCATTCGTATTAATAATAATAATAACAATAATAATAATAACAACAACAATAATAATAATAACAATAATAATAATAATAATAATAATAATGATAAAAATAATAACAATAATAATGATAATAATAATTATAACAATAATAATGATAATAACAATATCAATAACCAAGATCATATTAATGATAAAAAAAACATGATAATAATCGTTATAACTGTCCTCCCAGCACATACCTCCCCCCTCCCCCTCCCCCCCTATGGCGTCCCCTTCGCCACTCGATCGAACATCTAATTAATATTGCCGTATATTGCCTCCTCGTCCTGTGATACGCAAGGGCTTTTACATTCTTCCTTTGTAATCTCCAACTTCAAAGATCCGGCGCTCAACACTTTTCGGGAATGGCTCGATTTTCTTTTCGGTTTATGTTTGGTATTTCCTACTGGTGGAATGGGAGGGGAGGCCAAGGTATGGGTGGTGCGCGTGCCTTCGTCCTCGCTATGGCGAAGGCAAAAGCGAACGCATATAATCACACACGAATAAACACACAAAAAACACATACACGCAAACACATAGACACAAAACACACACACACAAACGCAAATGTCTAAAAAGCGCACATATACACGCAAACACAGACACAAAAAACACACACACAAACGCAAATGTCCAAAAAGCGCACAGATACACGCAAACACAAAAACACACACACTCAAACACACACACACACATAATCCCGCCCATAACAGAGCGCAATCCACGGGTGTAACGACATGGATACAGTGGAATATTGCCTCTTGCCCTATCTAATCTTGTTCCTCTTTCCTCTGCATTATTCCTTATCGCCACGCCATCGCCCAAATTCTGGTCGATGCTCCGAAGTCGATTATCTTGTCGGGTTGAGTTCACCGAGATTCACCTTTCTTTATCTAAGAATTTGATCAAGAATCTATGACGCAGGCTTTTAGTTCTGGTATTAATACATTAACTTCCATACATCATTATCATCATATTCGTTGACTCTACACTCATCCTAATTATCATTATCATTGCTGTTGTCACTGACATGATTATCATTATTATTGTTATTGATATATATCCTTATTATCATCGTCATTATATTCTTTCTCGCCATCATACACAATCTTTCATTTACAATATTGGTATCATGATGGTGAATAGGAAATCCTTCCCAGTCTTACATATGACAATAGTATTTATCGAATGGACATTCATGAAAATAGTAGACCTATTTGCTTTCAAAGTAATGTCCTCTGTTGGGGAATCGCTTGCTGATAGATCTGTCTATATCCTATTAAACCCATTTCTGCGTTAATAATAAGCTTCAAAATCTATTCGCAGGTCACGCAAAGTACGCATTAATTAACCCGGGAACAGTAATGATCCCAAGAGAGTTCTTAATTAATATTCTTTCTTCCTAATGCAAAATTAAGATAAAGAAATTCGCTAGGCCATATCAGGGAAATCGAACAACACTACACTCAGTGTTCATCCGGCACACACCTTATCTTATCTGCCAAGTTGTTAAGTCAAGTTGACCTTTGCAAGCGTGCAACATCCATCCATCACACCCCACACAAAGCAAGGTTCGTCTCACCAGAGTCGGAGGCCTCACAGCCGTCACAGGAGCGCGACAGGGCGGTTATAATGAACGTGAGGAATGCACAATCACCGCGACGAACATCCGGGAACTCTGACTCAGGCGCGTCCTTGATAATCTTGCAATGCAATAACCCATTTCAAAAATTAATTAAGGCGAGAAATAAAGCTTAATGACGCGTGTTTACTGTGTCATCAATTTCATTTCACGCTCGTCGTTCGTATCACCTTCATATTCAGCCATTGTATTCATCTTCATATTCTCTGGCATTATCAATTATTATTTCCATTCCAGATAGGCCTATCTCAAAGCAAACAAAGCACGCCACGTGATGATAACCTTGAGAATCTAAGCCTTCAAAACAACAATAGTAAGAACCCGTCATCAGGGCTTAAAAAAGTGGCATTTCGCAAGACCAGACCAACCGCTCGACCAACAAACAAGCAAGCATACCACCCCTAAGACCCTACCACGCCCTCTTCCACCCTCACCTCCACCTCCACCTCTACCCCCACCCCCACTTCCACCCTCACCTCCACCTCCACCACCCATGATGCCCCTATCGACCCCCCTCCCCCCACACACACCAACTGCAAAGACCAGCGACAGCAGAAACACATAGACTAAGCCCCCGCAGTTGAGACCATGAGCGCCCCCGTGAGAGACTACATCCACAAGCCGTCACTCCCGGTTCAGCTGGCGACGTGCGGCCGGCGACGTGCGGCCTGCGACGTGCGTGCGGCCGGCGTGACAAGGAACATTCCGGCTCCCGACAGGAACCCGAGCAGGAGAGAGAACAATGCCGTCACGCAGCCGTCGCCGCTTCTTTTGGGGCCTGCACGCTCGACCTCACACCTGCAACGGCCTTCATCACACACCATCAGCAGAGGAAGAGGAAACAAAAAAGAAGGAATAGAAAAAAGGGAAAAACAAAAAAGAAGTGGTAGAACATAGCAAGGAAACGAAAAGAAAAAGAAAAAGAAAAAAGAAAAAGAAAAAAAAGTAACTTACAGGCCGACTCGTGTATGATTACCACGTATCTGTTTAATCAAAGAAAATTGTAACCTGCAACCAGACGCTCTTTTCAGCGCCGGTGAACTGCACGCTCTCTCAACATCACCACCTGCTTCCAAAGCCAGAGAAATGCTCTCGATGCTCAGGAAATATCATCATACACGGATATTTCCTCCATTTTTGCGTCGCGCGTCGCAATCTGATTCAAGCTGTTGGAAATGATGCGAGGGGGGAGGAGGAGGGGGAGCGGGGGATGGCGGAAGGGGGAGAGACAGGGAAAGAGAGAGAGAGGGAGAGTGGTAGAGAGGGAGGGAGGGAGGGAGGTAGGGAAGAAGGGAGGTAGGGAGGGAGGAAGAGAGGGAAAGAGCGAAAGAAAGGGAAAGAGAGGGAAAGGGAGAGAGAGAAAAGGAAAGAGAGAGAAAGAGGGAAAGAGAGAGAGAAAGAGGGAAAGACAGAGAGAAAGAAAGAGAAAGAGGGAAAGACAGAGGGAAAGAGAGAGAGAGAGAGAGAGAGAGAGAGAGAGAGAGAGAGAGAGAGAGAGAGAGAGAGAGAGAGAGAGAGAGAGGGAAAGAGAGAGTTTATCCGCGC
>BOPN01000296.1:460000-467500 GCA_017312705.2 Penaeus japonicus | reverse complement strand
GGATCTCCCACTCGCGTATATTTTCCGCGAGTGTACATGCATCTCCCGTGGGCTCTGATGGCTGGCGGCTTCCTTCATTGCATTAGCCTCGCCCATGAGACTCGAAGACGGCCCCCCCCACTCCATGAAAACACCGGGTACATGTATATTGCTTTCGGCTGAAGAGTGGATGGGAGATTGCTTTCACTTCTCTCTCGTTCTATCTTTATTTCGTTCTCTTCCTTTCTCCTTCTCTACCTCCCTCTCTCCGTCTCTGTCTCCCTTTCTCTTTGTCTCTCTTTCTCCCTCTCTCCCTCTTTGTCTCCCCATCTCCCTCTCTGTCTCCCTTCCTCCTTTTCTCCCTCTCTGCCTCCCGACCACCCATTCTCTCTCACCCTCCTTACATGTGCGTGTCTGCTTGATTTCGTGCTTGTAAAGGGGGGAGGGGCTTACTTATGTGGCGAGTGCGTGCACATGGACATCATGCATGCTTTGTCACTGCAAGCAGTAATTGAAGCAGGACACATGACCGTCTCCATTCACGTGATTGCATGACCCATCTCAACTTAGTCCCGCCCAAGGCTATTCGAGAACGTACAGACGAATGAGGGAAAAGTTTAACCCGAAAAGGAACCCATCCAACCAATCAAATAACGTAATCTAGATTAGTTAGCTAAGCACATGGACCCGAAACTAACTGCGGCGGCGGCGGAGGGGCATAAGCAAACATGCCCGGGTATGACAAACATGTTGATTTACGTCAGTGTCTAGAGGGGAATACTGTCATCTCTTTCCCACAAGCATACATGATATGACGTCGTAATCATGACATTCTCATGGCCGATTCCTTTCCGTTTTATTTGTTGCTTTGACATTAGAATTACAGGATCTTTCACATCCCCTCAAAATAGATAGATAGATATGTTTATATACAAATATGTCGATATATTTAAACTTTCTATGTATTTATCTATCTATATGTATATAGTGGTTCTTTTCCTTCATTATTAAGTAACAAACTGACACGTGATCCTCCTCTTCGACGTGTGAGTAAAAGTCAGCAGGGACTTTCCGCTTGACTCATGATAAATAGTAATAATAATAATCATTATAATAATAATAATAATAATAATAATAATAATAATAAAAGTGGTAATAATAATAATAGATATGCGTGTGTTTGTGTGTGTGTGTGTACATATATACATGTATACATATATACATATAAACACGCACACACACACACACACACACACACACACACACACACACACACACACACACACACACACACACACACACACACACACACACACACACACACATACACACACACACATATACATACATACATACATACATACATACATACATACATACATACATACAATACATACATACATACACACACACACATACACTATGTATTCTGTATATCTACCTTCTAGGGCTCTATTTAGAGCACAAAAGACAGCCCGTCTCCTTCAGAGAGGCGAGCGGGCGGCGCTGCGGCATTAGGCGTCTCAAAGCGGAATGCCCCGTTCATTTAATCCCAGAGAGGCAATAATCATGCAAATGAAGCAATTTCAAGTTGGAAATAAACGTAAAGTTTCCGTTGCCAAGTCATCGGCGGACAGTGATTTAGTCCCGATAAAGCAGCTGATTGCATGGACGCGCATCGAGACTCGGGGAGGCGAGAGGAAAAAGGTGGACCAGACACTCCGGGTCTGAAAATCATGAGTTATTTCGAAGCTTCATGCGACTCGAATTATGATTTTTGGACCTTAAGATATGTCGACTCAAAGTCATAATAATGGGGATACTTTTACTATTTCTAACAATAATAATCATAAAAATAACAATAATACCTATGGTTGCAACACAATAATAAAAATAAACATAGTAGTAGTAGTACTAGCAGCAGCAGCAGCAGTAGTAGTAGTAGTAGTAGTAGTAGTAGTAGTAGTAGTGGTAGTGGTAGTAGTAGTAGTAGTAGTAGTAGTAGTAGTAGTAGTAGTAGTAGTAGTAGTAGTAGTAGTAGTAGTAGTAGTAGTAGTAGTAGTAGTAGTAGTGGTGGTCGTAGTAATAATTATCATAATAATAATTGATAATAATAATGATAATAATTACAGTAATAGTTATTATCATGGCAATCATCATCATCATAACAACAATAATTTACATAAGAAAGAACTGCATGTTCTACCTGATAAAGGAAACAATGCACAAAAAGTGTATAATAGTAACGCAATCACTTTGTTTGACATTAAATTGAATTACACTCAACTGGAATACAATGCGCAATTAATACATTTAATTGGATGGAATAAACGTTTAAAAAAATGTTGAACAAAACTTCTTTGGGTGAGAAGGGGGAGGGGGGGGAAGATAAAGGAGGGAGAGGGCGTGGAGAGGAAGAGAGAAAAAGAGATAAATAGATAGAGAGAGAGGGAGGGAGGAAGGATGTGGGGGGGAGAGAGAGAGAGAGAGAGAAAGAGAGAGAGAGAGAAAGAGAGAGAGAGAGAGAGAGAGAGAGAGAGAGAGAGAGAGAGAGAGAGAGAGAGAGAGAGAGAGGGAAGGAGGGAAGGAGGGAGGGAGGGAGGGAGGGAGGGAGGGAGATGGGAGAGGGGAGAAGGGAGGGAGGGAGAGAAAGAGAGAGGGAGTCAGTGAATGAGTGAGTGAGTGAAAGAGAAAGAGAAAGAGAGAGAGAAAGTGAAAGAGAGAGAGGTGGGTGCGGAGGAGAGGGAGGGAACAGGTGAAAAGGTATGCGGACCTGTACCGGTTTTGACTCAGCATCCCCGCGTCAGCAACCCGCGTCAGCATCCGACCGCACTTCCCACCATAACAATTCCCGCCCACAGATTACACACGGGATCTTAACATGGAGAACGTGTTTACATTTCCCCTCCGTTGCGAGCCGACAAGCATATTTACTCGCTCATTATCTTTGGGGTGGCTTAATCTCTCCCTTCAATCCGCCTCAGAAACCCTTTTCCCCTCACCGTGTTTTCCCCTCACCCTGTTTTTTCCCCTCACCTTTTGTTCCCCGATCTCCCTTTTCTCCTCATTTTTTTCCTTCCCTTATCTATCCTCTCCTCTACTCTCTTTTCATTCCTTCCTCCCCACACCCTTTCATCCATTTCCTCCTTCTCCCTGCATTTATCCCCTTTTCTGCTTCCCCTCACTTTGCTCTCCTGTTCTCTCCCTTTCTCCCTATTCTCTTCCTTCCTCCCCTACTCCACTCCCTCTCTTCCCCTACTCCTCTCCCTTTCTTCCCCTGCTCCCCTCATCTTCCTCCCCTGCACCTCTTTCTTTCCTTCTCCTACTCACCCCACCTCCCCCTCTTCCCTCTCACTACTCTCTCCCTTAATTCCCTGCCTTTCTACCCCTCTTCATTCCTCTCCCATCCTACTGTCTCCATCCTCTCCTCCTCCCTCCTCTCCCTCCCTCTTTCTCTCTCCTACCCCCCCTACCCTTCCCCCCACCAGGTGATTAGACGCGACGTGACCCGGATGCTGTCGTAGGGCGCGAGGGACGCTTCGGATGACGTCCCGCGGCCTTCGAGGAGGAGCAGAAGGCGAAGCAATATAAAAGGGGAGATGGGAGGAGAGGGGGGAGGGGAGGGGTGGGAAGAGAGAGGAGGAGGGTAGAGAGGGGAGGGGAAGGGGAGGGGGAGAGGGGAAGGGGAGGAGAGGGGAAAGAGGAAGGGGAGGGGAGAGGAGGGATATAAAAGAGGAGAGGGGAACAGGGGGAAGAGAATAAGGGGAGGGGGTGGTATGATAGGGGGAGAAGGGGAAGGAGGGAGAGGGGCCGAGAGGAGGGGAACTATTATGAAAGGGATTAAGGGTGGTGGAAAGGATGGGGTGGGGTGGGGTGGGGTGGGGAAGGGGTCTTGTGTTGCTGATTTAATTCGGATCTCGTCCTCCTGATGGCGTGCGCATGTGTGAGTTGTGTCATGTGGTGCAGTGTGTGTGTGTGTGTGTGTGTGTGTGTGTGTGTGTGTGTGTGTGTGTGTGTGTGTGTGTGTGTGTGTGTGTGTGTGTGTGTGTGTGTGTGTGTGTGTATGTGTATGTGTATGTGTATGTGTATGTGTATGTGTATGTGTTTGTGTATGTGATTGTGTATGTGTATGTGTGTTTATATATAAGTGAGAGAACCAATGAGCGATTGTGTGAATGTTACCGCTTGCACGCCCGAGTGAAAGAGCAAGGGACACCAGACCACCACCATGCAGAAGCACGTGCACGCGCAGGCAAACCCCAGGCGTCAACAGCGACCGCGACCCGGCCGCTAACCTCAAGGACCAGCGACAAGGTCTGATCACTTTGCGAGGTCACATGACTCGATTGCGGTACCCGGTGGGCGAGGCGGAGACGGGGACGGAGTATTAGATCAGCGAGGGCCCTGAGGAGGCTGATATGAGGCCCTGGGCACGGGGGCTCCGACATTATGAAGCCGAGATTAGAGGCAAGGTCTGATGATAGGGGGAGACACCGCCGCCCCGTCTCTCCTGAAGAAGGGGAACGTTATGAAAAGGTCATCGGTTTTCTTTCTCTTTTCCTTAATTTACGGCCTGATTTTGCCTTGGCGATTAGTAAGGCCTTTGATTGCGGATGCGCAGTTGCACCGAACGCCAGTTTTGCAACGAATATGAGGGGATAAATTGAAGGCAAGTGAGCCAATTTGTGGTGAGTGAAGCATAAATTGAGGATAGGCTTCACACTCTTCAGGCCTACCTCGAGCGTGAAGTCATGTAGCTTGCCCTGAAATAGTATAGTGTTTGGGGACTTGACTTGCAGGGCGATAAAGAACAGTAAGTGAGCAAGAAACTAGAGAAATGAAAAAGAAAAGAAACGAAAAGAAAAAAATCTTCCAAATTCCTTTTCGTAATTCAACTCACGCGTAGAGGAGTAGAGGTACCTTGCCCTCGCGCGACGGTCACTCCGAAACTCACCTGTGGGAGGAAACAGACGAAATATTAGTAAAATATCTAGATAAATATAAAAGATACACATAAGATCATCCACGACTTCTAATCACTGAGAAATCACTCTCAAGCAATCTGAACCAGAATCACATGTGCTTGTTAGTCATCTAAAGCTGATTGGCTCTTCCTACGTAGTGACAATGCCAGATATTGCTATCAATTCTTCTTTAATATCAACTTCAACCTTGTCCGGGGAAAAAAAGTAATAAAACCTTCATCCTTGCATATCTACTTATACCATTGACCAAAATATATAAAATATAACATTGAAATATACAAAATATAGTTGTCAATATAATAAGTGTTACAACGCGCATTATCTCCTTAAACCATGACCCATCTCATTATTCAGTCAGAGGAGTGAGAATGTGTGAGAGAGAGAGAGAGAGAGAGAGAGAGAGAGAGAGAGAGAGAGAGAGAGAGAGAGAGAGAGAGAGAGAGAGAGATAGAGAGAGAGAGAGAGAGAAGTGAGAGAGACCGAGAGAAATAAAAAGTATAAAAGATTTCCGTCGCCTGGAAGAGAAAAAAGGGGTCTACTTACACCGTCACACAAAAAAGGGTGATCGATGACTGCAACAAAAGCAGAAACAAAGGGGCGTCTCACGGAAGCCACGATGACGCAATTCAGCTCCCTCCTCTTTCCCCCCCTCCCCCCTACACCTCATGCACCACCTCCTAACTGGTCGGCCCCCTCCATCCCCTAACCGCCTCCTTCCTCGTTGACCTGCACTGTTGATAAGGTGATTCGAGGTCAGGTCAAGACTGGTTAGAGGGGCGTCGGGTGTGGGATAGGGACTCTAGGAGCAGGGATAGAGGTATGGGATAGGGGAAGGATACATCTCAGCGAATTATTTCATATCAGTTCATTAGAATCATGGATATTAAAGCAGAGAAACGTAGATATTGGAACAGAGAATCATGTATAGTAAAAGAAATAAACAAATGAAGCTAGGTGACGTGGATGAGGAGGGGGGAGGGAAGGGATAGGGGGAGAGGAGAAGGAAGAGGGGGCAGGAAAAAGAAGAAAGGTAGGAGGAATGGGGAAGGATGTAGTGGAGAGAAGTAAAAGAAATAGGGTAAGGAGAAGGGAGGGAGAGAGGAGAGGGAGGAGGGGAGGGGAAGGAGAAAGAGGGAGGGAAAGGAGGGGAAGGAGGAAGAGGGAGGGAAAGGAGGCAAAGAGAAAGGGGGAGGGGAAGAGGAAGAGGGAGGGAAGGGAGGCAAAGAGAAAGGGGGAGGGGAGGGGGGAAGGGGAAGGGGAAGGAGGAAGAAGAAAGGGGAGGGGAGGAAGGCAGAGAGAAGGGGAGAGGAGGAAGGAGGAAGAGGAAGGTGGATGAGGAAGAGGAGAAAGAAGAGGGAGGGGGAAGAGGGAAGGAGGAAGGGAAAGGGGATGGAGGGAGAGGAAGAGGAAGGTGGAAAAGGGGTAGGAGAGGGGGATGGAGATGGAGGAAGAGTAAAGGAGGAATGGGAGAGGGAAGGGAAGGGGGGGGGAGGGGAGCCCGCATTGCTCTCTGACAGCCTCCTTAGTTCACTCAGATGACCCACATCCTTAGCACTTCTCGGAATGTGTATCCGCTTTATCTATCAATTCAGTGGGATTGACTTGATCCATGCTATTTCTCTGTCACCATCTACGTTAATACTTAACAATTGCATCTTCTGGTGAATACACGTTAGTACATTCTCTATTTCTTTCTCCTCCGATGCTAAACGAGATCACATAAACTTATAATTCCACATATATGTACAAATTAGCGAGTCTTCAAACACACACACACACACACACACACACACACACACACACACACACACACACACACACACACACACACGCACGCACGCATGCACATACACGCACACACACACACACATACACACACACATACACACATACACACATACATACATACACATACACATACACATATACATACATACATACATACACATACACATACACATACACACACACACACACACACGATTAAATACATCCCGCTGAGGGTAACAGCTCCTCTTCCATTCAAGCGCTTTTCAGTATTTCAATTAAAATACGGTTCGATGTGTTCAAAAGGCATCATAACTGCTTCTCCTCATTAATTAAAGTTCACTAAATCCTAGCAATGAAAATATACAAATTATGTTTGTTTGGTCCGTTGTTTAGAGAATATGTAAGCGATCTTGTATGTTTAAAAAAATGAATCGTTTGTTACTAAATCAATATTAAGCATTTTCAACTCTAAAATCATAGTGCATGACAACGAAAATTCATGCGCCAGCATTTCCTCTTTCCGCTCTTGGTATTTCAGATGAGCAACAAAATATTATCATTTTTCTTTTTCTTTTTTTTCGAAACACTAACTTCATCACAAGGGAAGCGAGGCGAAGATCAAAGTAAATCGATCATTTATTTTAATGAGGCACCAAATATCATCGTCAAAAATACCGATCGTTCTTTTTAATTAAACGTTCATTACGGTTCCATTAAAAAATAAAAGAAAAACGACAAACACACACACACACACATATATACATAG
>BOPN01000296.1:450000-455000 GCA_017312705.2 Penaeus japonicus | reverse complement strand
TTGAATGACGCATGGGTCGTGACTGCATGAATCACGAACAAACAAATCTTATGTCACATTCGTTTGTTAGTGGTCTTCAGGCACTGACCGGGGCTTGCTGTCGCCGGTTTGTGCTTGCCATTCAGGGCATTAGAATGCTAAATGCGTCGCCTCGTCCCAGTGTTGAATTCACAGCTCTGATGGCGCGGCGTCCACCTCGCCTATCTGATAAAATGGAAGTCGGCACCGTTCGGAATTAACCATTTGCATTAATTAATTCTCGGCGTCGGAGGTGGAATTTGCAAAACTTTGCCCTGATCTACAGAGGAGGGGAAACTTTTGTTGGACGACGGTTACGAAGACATAATGTGCTCGAGAGAAAGTTGGAGTTCACGCCATCTTTTGTCTCCTTCGCTCTCCCTCCGCCCCTCCTGCGCCAGCATCAGAGGAAGGGCTCGGTCGAGGGCCACCGCAAGGAGGTCCAAAGGAGAGAATTACGGAGGCGTCTCCCACCTGAGAGGTCTTGCTGACAGAGGAAGGAGTCTACAGAAGGTTCTAATCCCAGCTGTGTGAAATAAAACCTCATCAGGCATGTTAGCCAAAGGAATTAGAGAGCGTCTATCACTTTCAGAATTCCAGCGACACGTGCCAAGTCCACCCAAGACTCCAGCCCCAACCTTGACCCGAGCAATTCGTGAAGGGGCAGGGTGATCGGTCGCAGGAATCTGGACACGGGGCTTGGGCCAAGAGGCTGGCCGGGCCGCGGGCGCGAGCGGAAGGCATGCGCAGGGTGAGACGCGTGGCTATCCAAACAAGTTTTTGCTTGAGCTAGGTATTTCCACAGGCGAAGCCCTCATCCGCCAAGCAACATTCTTCTTTCGAATCTTTCCAGGAAATATCACTGTTATTAACTTGTATTTAAAACCTCAGATAACCAGCTGCGTTTGCATTGCAAAAGCATGACTGCGTGCAAGCATTTTCTTCATGGCATGAGTTTACTTTTCCTTCTTTTCCTTTTTCATTCAATAAACCATTTGTTTGTAAAATTCTTTTGAAAAAATAGCAATAATGATCAGTGACGCCCCGGAATATCACAAAGAAGAGCAATTTCTCTCAAAATTTTATTTCTAATCTTCCACATCGACAACCCATTTCACATGACAGATCCTTCGCAAAGAAGCACAATCCAATAAAATCCGCCTGCACTTCAAAATGTCAAAATTAACAAGCACCCCACCTTTATAAAGATGTAGGTTTTAATGACCGATCAGCTGATTTCGCAACAATGCAACACCCAGCCTCCCACTTCCACTCGTACTCTACGACATATAAGGAGAAGCAATTACGCCAATGACTCGAAAAATCCACAGGAATCTGTCGCTCTGCCGCCTAATTGGCCTAGTATAAACCCCGTCTGAATGCTAAGTAACGTTGCAACACGAACATGGTATTTAGCAAGTAGCCATTGCATATACGAAACACGTAGATGCTGTTGTCTCGGATACAGCGTCACTCTCACTGACCCGACGACATAAATACCACTCCATATACAGAAATTATTACAACATATGGGGTGGGGGAACAAATATGAAACCAACAAGGGTTGCCACACATTGCATGACGAAGATGGCAACAACGCTGATTTCATTTCCAGAGTTGGTCTTGAGAGGAAAAAATATTTTTTTGAATGAAGAAAAAAAAATCCTTCCAGCTGAGTCCTTAAATTATGAGACGAGAACGGGCAACCCCCCTCGCTGTACCATCTCTCCGACATCCTTAGGATAATGAAGGAAATATACTAGGAGAGCTGGGTAGTTCCGCTGTCACTTCATGTCAAATATTTCAAGAGGCGATATTCCCGGGTGGAGGGCGCAAGCACACACGGGCTAGCACGCACGTAAAGACAGTCATAAGCACATACACACACTACCCAAATTCAACAGTCAGCATCCACACATATACACACGATTTCAAATAAGGAAGAACAAGGCGTGACTAGTGAAAACAGTCAAAGAAAGAAACAAAACGAACCAAAATCTACGACGCATGTGTTGTGTTGTTTTTTCTCCTGAAGGTGTTGACTTGAAAGATCATTGTTGTGTTTTTGTTGCTGTTGTTTTTGTGACGAATTCGTTATAAATAAATATTTATGTACGCAGTCATACAGTATACCCAAACACATGTAGGTTTATGTCCATGCATTGCGTACTGTACGTACAGTCATAAAGAACATACATATACGCACACACGAATACTACATACATACAGTATACATGTATGAAAAATATTCGTATAGTAAAGGGCTTAATTAATTCTGTGACGCTATCTTGCATGCCTCAGTATACATGAATCCTTATGACAAACACGGCTATCCTACCATTCTAGCTCCCTGCCGACCACACAGTCAATTTTGAACCTGCTGTATGGTGTTCAAAGCATATAAATTTATGTGTATATCATTACATGTTTATACGTACATACCATGCGTTGAAATTAGTTAAATATTCATAAATACCAAAAGCATATATCAAATGTGATAATACCACAATTACCTGAGCTACAGCTGATAGTAGACGTCTTCATAGACTGCATCTCCAAGGACGTTGGTGTCATAGTAAGCATGGTGGACCATGACACAGGTCACACACGACCAGATCAAAGGGAATAACACAAGAACACTTAATCCAAGCGCTTTAAACGCCGTTAAACACTCAGATAACGGTTATTTTTTCAAACAGGACGCACGATCCACACACAGGCCGCCAGAGCACTTAACACGAGTCTCCAGTCGGTTTCGCAATCACGCGCACTCCACGTTGTGCTTCCTCCCCCGCAAGCAAGCAGTTATCCCAATCGAAGTCACGAAAGGCCGAGTCGCCAGAACAAGCGAGTCTCACTGACCCTGACACCCTCACGCCACCAAAGTCCCCGCGCAACTACCGACACTTAGCCCTATTCAGCCGAGTGTCAGTGAGGCAAAGGAGAACGATCTGTGTGTTATATCTCCGCAATCAGCACGCTGCTTGACTTCTCCTGCTGATTCACCGCGAGCAACATCTGCTTCGCAAAGCTCCAACGAATCAGCCTTTAATTTTGGCGCATCGTTGCAGAATGCCGGACACCCGTTCATAAATCGGTAACAGGCAACTGAACGATCAGCTGGTCGTCTGGATATCGGTTGCGGGAATTTCTTAAGATCTCCATTAATATTATAGAACTTCCTGAACTTTTACGACCAAGAATTGTATATAACCATTGACACTACAGTAAGATCCTTTCGACAGAGCACATAGTAAGTAACTAATCGTACAACGTTCACACTTAGCACTTGCGATAGACAGGTGTGACGTTCGTGCCAGCAACGGTTTCATACAAACGAATTGCTTGCACTTGAGCATCCTCTGTGCTCCGTCGGTCGAATCGACGTTCACAAATATGGACAAGCAACAGTGCGAAAGGAGACAGCGACATCACAATGGCCAACCAGTCAAAAACACCTCCACTAAAATTGACGAAATTATCACGCATCGGCCACCCCTTCGGACTGCCGCAGCTGCTCACGTTGTGGGGGAGAAGGAAGGGAGAAGGGGGAGCGGACGGCCAAGGGTGCGGGAGAGGCGGCGGGAGGAGGAGGAGGAAGAGAAGGGGAAGTGTGTCTTCGGGAGAGGGAAATCAGGAACACGGGGTTATGAGGTACCTTGGAAGGGGTGCTCGGGTGCGATGCGTGAATGAGCGAAGGGGGAGGAAGAGGAGGAGGGAGGACGCGACCCGGGTGAACGGGGCACGGCGCGGCGTCAGGAGTGGACCGCCCCGTCAAGGTCGGACAGGTCATGACGGCAGCACGTACCGGGTACCTCATGACTTGCTTGTGGTTCGTTCATCGCCTCCTCCAGGTGTGGTATGAACCAGGCAGGGTCCGGCGGGCGAGACTGCCACCGACACAAAATAACCCACTGATGTTGCCATGACTATCTCATACACCGTTTCATTACGAAATCATTTTTTCAGTGAACACACAATAGACTCTCAGCATAACAAAGCATCTACAGTGGAATAATGTTCAACTCTACCTGAATTATAGCATCAAGTAACCATTCAACCTTAATCATATGAACTTGAGAAATACTTCACCATACACTGTACCAGCATTCTATAACACACTTCATACGAAGGCGCAGTCTGATATCCATTAACGACTTTTTCAGCACGATATCCAATTTCTGAATGGATTCTTCCTAATCACCATACGCCCTCTTATTACTGACGACGTTTCCACAAATCTGAAACAATTATGCGAAGCTTGGGACCGCCTAACGTCCCTCGAATACCCACAAAAACAGCCGCTAATCCTTCTGGAATACAGAGGCTCTCCGCGTCTTTGCATGTTGTTTTTCTCTAGCCTCATTTCTCCATTTACCTATTTTCTTTGTTTCTCTTCAATCATTTCTCCCCTAGTTTCCCTTGCACCTCTTTTCTTGGCCGTTTTCCTATCTATCTCTCCTTTCATTTCCATCTCTCCTTTTTTCCATTTTCCAATTTCCCTTTCCACCTCTCTTCCCCAGGCCTTTTCCCCTTTTCCTTCAGTCATGTTCTTTTCCAATTTCCTTTCCACAATAATTCCTTCGCCAATATCCTTTCCATATGATTCCTTAGCCCTTTCCCTATCTCTCTCTTCCTTCCCCTTCCACCTCCCTCTCGCCTCTCTTCCCTTCACCCTCCCACTCCTCTCTTCTCGCCACCTATCCTGCGCCTCCTTTCCTTCTCCTTCATGTGTGCCATCTATGTCGATAATGAGGATAGAATGTTTGGGGCGTCAAATTTGTTCGGGGGGATTTCTCTCGACTCAGAGAACAGGGAGAAGAGGTGATGGCTGTCTGGGTTCTCCCTTTTCTTATTTTTATCTCTTGCCTTGGTTGGTGGGGGGATCCGCGTTCAATCCGCGTCGCAACATTCGTGAAAAATAAAATGCAGAAACCTTATTTCCATCCCTAATGCTTGAATGACAAAGACACCCGTCAGTG
>BOPN01000296.1:440000-445000 GCA_017312705.2 Penaeus japonicus | reverse complement strand
TCTCCCCTTCCTCTCCCCCTTTCACAGCCTATCTCTCCTCCCACCTCACGTCCCCAGCCCTGTTCTCTCCCTCTCCTCCCACTCCCCCAGCCCTGCCCCCCCACCCCACCGACCCCGCCCTGTTCTCTCGCGCGTGTAATAAAGCCCCGCAGGAGAACTCCCTTTACGAGGTTCGGCTGCGAGAGAAGACAGGGAGGGCGGGTGGACGGAGCGGGAAGCCGAGCGAAGCACCGAGCTCGAAAAGGAAGGCTGTTACTACGTGAGCTCTACGAAGGGGTGGTCTGTTGCTACTCCCTCTTGCCACGTACTCCCCTGCAGCGGTACCCGTTTGCAACGTGCAAGAGATACTTGCGTTGCAGGAGGTGCCGTTCCGCTCCGCCGGTGCCAGATGTTCGAAGTCCCAGGGAGATTAACGAACCTTTTAATGACGGGTCAAGGCTGAGTTTTACCGAACGCACTTCACTCCCAGATGAAAACACACCTGGCCCATTTTAGGCGGCATTAATTGCTCTCTGTTAATCCAGAAACGATCCTCATCTGTTCAACAACAGAATCCAAAGCTTAATTACCCAAACTCGCGCACAAAAAAGGCCAAAAAAAATCCTTAAATCGCTCACTGTGGCCCAGTCGAGCGTTGTCATAAACCGTTCGGATGTGATTCTTTCTCTCTTTTTTCGTGTAGTAAACAAGAAATGAGGGAGTGAGAGAGAGAAATGGGGGGAGAGTTAGACTTAGAGGGAGAGAGAGAGAGAGAGAGAGAGAGAGAGAGACAGAGAAAGAGATGGGGGAGAGAAGACGACAGAGAGAGAGAGAGAGAGAGAGACAGACGGAGAGAGGGAGGGAGGGAGGGAGGGAGGAGAGGGAGAGAGAGAGAGAGAGAGAGAGAGAGAGAGAGAGAGAGAGAGAGAGAGAGAGAGAGAGAGAGAGAGAGAGAGAGAGAGAGAGAGAGAGAGAGAGATGTGGGGAGGGAGGGAGGGAGAGAGAGAGGGGGGAGGGAGGGAGGGAAAGAGAGAGAGAGGGAAAGAGAGAGAGAGAGAGAGAGAGAGAGAGAGAGAGAGAGAGAGAGAGAGAGAGAGAGAGAGAGAGAGAGAGAGAGAGAGAGAGAGAGAGAGAGAGAGAGAGAGAGGGAGGGAGGGAGAGGGGGGGAGGGAGGGAGAGAGAGATGGGGGGAGGGAGAGAGAGAGGGGGGAGGGAGGGAGGGAAAGAAAGAGAAAGAGAAAGAGAAAGAGAGAGAGAGAGAGAGAGAGAGAGAGAGAGAGAGAGAGAGAGAGAGAGAGAGAGAGAGAGAGAGAGAGAGAGAGGGGGGGGGAGGGAGAGGGAGAGAGAGAGAGAGAGAGAGAGAGAGAGAGAGAGAGAGAGAGAGAGAGAGAGAATGTCTTGCTTTCCATATGCTGAATGTGGTAAGCGTGGCTATTTTCCACTTGAAGACACAGGTCACTATCGTCTGATCTTCTTTCGCACGACCAGAAATCACCAACTGTCTCATGTACCCCTTTAAAACCCCTTTAAAGTTGTCACTCCCTTTGAAGAAACAAGTGTCATTTCATCCTTACAACGCTGTCTGTATTTTTGCATTTCCCGCAAATTCCTTTCGCTAAAACCCATCTCATTTCCTAAGATCTTACCTTGATCGACCAAGCATCATATTTGACTTCCGGTTGACCTCTCTGCCTAATAAGACCATCATCATCTTTTTTTTTCTTTCGAATTTCCCGCCAACGCATCGACCGTTATGTCATTTTCGCTCGCAATCTTTATTCATTATTCTGACCGGGAATCTGGTTCCCATGTTTGGACAGCTGGGAATTAAACTCACCGTTTGACCCGCTCGACTGTTTTGTTTGCATTTTGCCATGATCATCCAGTTGCAGGTCCGATTGCATGCGTAGCGGTTCGTATTTGGTCAGTCAAGAAGGGGAATGGTTGAGTGAGATTATTGCATAGGTTATTTTTTTATCAATGAGAATAAGGTTTATCAAATAGGACTATACTATACATTTTTTTTCTTCTCTTTTTTTTGTCAAGATGAAATTAGATGTGACAATTTAACTAAGCGTTCACTAGGAGTTCATGAAGAGATCAGTCGTGTTATAGTGTTCGCTCTGTATGTTCTTCTGGTGTGTTAAAAGACCCTATACGGAGTTAGGAAGGAAGGCTGCATACCTATGGATTCATGATGTGGAACTAGCTATCTCATAATATCAAAAATATGGCTAACTTGATTACTTTCAAGAGAAAGAAAATCAAACATATATACATAAGCACTGTATTAAATAAACATGTGTGCTATATATTTTGTTGATTTACCGAATTATATTGCAATGTAATAATGATTTAAATAAAAATCATAAACGTCGTCACTAATGAAATGACGCATTTTGAATTTGAATTCTTTACCCCCTTCCACCCTTCTGCTCCATCCCCCACCCCCTTCCCCCCTTAACCCCCCACCCCACCCATCTCTCCCGGATGGATCGACTGAGAACACAAACTTCCGGAAGTGCAGGCTTCCTGTCAGGCATCCCAAAGCCTCGCATCACATTCACTGCTAACAAAAGCGAAAGCAAAGGAGTGTGATATATATGTGTTCATATATATATATATATATATATATATATATTTATATATATATATATATATATATATATGTGTGTGTGTGTGTGTGTGTATATGTGTGTGTGTGTGTGTGTGTGTGTGTGTGTGTGTGTGTGTGTGTGTGTGTGTGTGTGTGTGTGTGTGTGTGTGTGTGTGTGTGTGTGTGTGTGTGTGTGTGTGTGTGTGTGTGTGTGTGTACACGTCTTTTTGTATGTTTATATGTATGTGTGTTTGTGAAAGAGAGTTATTCTATCTACTGTATGTATTAGAGATAAAGGCTACTGTCATACACACAGTTCTTCCATATAACAAAAAGCCCTGACAATAACTACCCCAGAAATCGTGGCTGTGCTAGGCCACGTCACCAACGAACGTAAATAGAGACGAAAGTGCCTGACGCATCGCCCTGTGAAAGGGGAAATAATGCAACAGCGGCGAGGACGCAGCAGGACGCCGCTTCGGACATCGGGCATATATGCAGCTTCCCCAGCAATAGCGGCGCTCACACGTACATTCCCTGCCCCTGCCAACCCAACACCACGGCAACAGTCGCCGCTACGAGTATTAATATTGGTGTTTCCATATCCGCTGCCCAGGCGCGACCGACAATTGTCCATACGGATGACACCAATGATCACAACTACATTTACTGACATACAGTAACTCATCATGGCTAAAAACAACACATTTTGTACAACTTCCATCCCTCAACAGCAACACCACCATCACCAACACTTAACACCCCCATCCCCTCACCCCTACAACACTCCTACCCCCCACCCGATCCACAACCGGCAATGACATCCGTCGCTCCCCTCCCACCCCCACCCGCATCCCCACCCCTTACCACCTCCCCTCTCCTACGGGCGTCCTACAGGAAGCGAAGTGAGTTCGAATAGCCTACGAAACCCTGTCTGTGCTTGCGGGACTCTGGCCGCTCGCCAACACTCTCCCGCTTCCTCTCACGCCCACGTCTTCCGGCCGGTGCTGGATGGAACCTGGGCCGAGGATGCTGCGTCGCCGAGGCATTCTTGGATTGTGTCTTGGGGCTTTAGATATATAGGTGTGAATTCTGCTTGAGTGAAACGGCATTACAATCACGAGCAATCACGTGTGTTTGAGAACTAAGTTATTTCGCTAATAACATTAATTAGCAAAATTTAACATCAATAAGTCATCTTGCCTTGTAGGGTTATGCTCAATCGTATTTCCTTAACAACTGCCTCAGTGAAGTAGAATGTCTGGGTGGGATTCTTATGCTTGCTGACTCTTGAGAAGTGTGTAGCTTTTCTCTCTCTCTCTCTCTCTTGCTATTTTTTTCTCTGTCTCTCTTCCTCTCTTCCTTCCTTTGTTTTCCTATCCTTTCCTTTCCTTTCCTTCCCTGTCCCTTCCCTCTCTTCTCCTCTTCTCTCTTTTCCCTTCCTTCCTTTTTCTTCTCTTCCCTCTTTCCTTCTCCTCCCATCCCTTCCGTCTCCGCTTATCCATTTCTTCCCTTTCCCTCCCTTCCCTTCCCTTGTCATCCCACCCTCCCTCCCTCCCTCCCACCCTCCCTCTCTCTAATGCGTGTCCCTTTTTCCCCGTCACTTAATCTCTTAGAAATAATCACACCATGCAAGAAGCCAACACGCGTTATCCGGCAACCAAAGGATTCGTAATTGTAATAACTAGGACCCTTAGGATTCTTAGGATTAGGGAAAGCTAATGCATTTCTATTGAGTGCAACCCTCCCCCCCCCCCCCCCCCCTCCCCTTCCCCCCCCCCCCCCCCCCCGACTCACCTTACAGATGTCGACTGCCACCTGCTCTCGACTAAATTACCCGTACTCACCTGCAAAGGAAAGAGGAAATGTATTAATGGACGGTATGTTTAGACTTATTTTAGATTTCTTTGAAGGGCGGTTGGGTCATGGTGGTTGTGATGGTGGTTATGGTGATGGTGCTGGTTGTGATGATGATGATGAGGATGATAAAAACGTAATAATCACAATGAAAATTATTTGAAAAGTATATGAAACGAATTAATATGAAACCTCATAACGAAATAACGACACAAAATTATCCACAACAATAACAAAAAACAGCAATCACCATACCAAATCACAATCACAACAACCCATAATCACCATAACAAACTCAGACTGAAAGAGCCAATTACCCCCAAACAACCAGACAACAACAACAACAACAACAACAACAACAACAGAAAAACAGCAATAAGAACAACAACAACATCCAAGCCCCTGCCACAGTACCCGCACCAGGAGTATCCACACTATCCGATTCTACACTGTGCTTAATCGGATCCACCCGGCCAATGGCGCGCTCCGATCTCGGGTGAATAATGAGCTACCGAGCGACCTCCTCATACGTGCTTAATGACTCGAGTGAACGATTTGCTAATTGGGC
>BOPN01000296.1:405000-417500 GCA_017312705.2 Penaeus japonicus | reverse complement strand
GTCGTTTATTAGTCTGTTTATCTGTCTGTTTGTATACAGGTGTTTTAGTAATATTTGTTATATTTCTGTCCTTTTCAATTTGTTTGTCTGTCTTGGTTTGTTTGCCTGTCTGTCCCTTAGTCTCCGTCTGTTTACCGTAGAGAGAGAGAGAGAGAGAGAGAGAGAGAGAGAGAGAGAGAGAGAGAGAGAGAGAGAGAGAGAGAGAGAGAGAGAGAGAGAGAAACAGAAACAGATCGATACACACAAAGTTTGGTGTATACGTGTTCGCGTGTTTATTTTGTTTCAATAAATGTTACTGTTAAAGCTCATTATAAACATGCACTCAGTGGCAGCGAGAATAGAATGAACTCCTCTCGCTAGCGGGCAGTATCGCTGACAACGATGGACCACAAGTAACGTTTCCATAATGGGTGGCATTTGCAAGAAGCAATTCATGCTGTGCACGTTGACAGGTGACTGCACGGAAAATATTCAACTTGGTTCAATGACAGTTTGCACATATCTGTAATCTGGCTACCAACTGTTTCAACAAACACACTTTACACACGAGACACTACTCTTTCGTCAGAATTTTGGCACAATGGGCGTCATGTTTCCAGACCGGCAAGTCCTTCCGGCCTACTTTGCTAGGCCGAGACGCCGGTTCCATTAGTGGCATAGGCCTACTCGCGCACTGCAGGTTTAACTGTGACACTGATATTCGCACACACTCTGAAGGTCATACCTCAGAGCTATCTGTATCTTATAAAATAATAAAGCGTCTCGGATGAGCAATGTCAATATTATGACAAGCAAGATCGAGGCAGATGAACTGCCGAAGCCGGAACTCCGCACATATGACGACGGTCACTGATCACTTCCCCTCACCGTCGCCTTCATTTGGGCCATTAACTCGACCCTTCCCCTCTCATCTCGCACGCTGACTGCCTCGCGACACCGAAGGCATCTCCTTCTTACTGCCTCGTCGACGTCGCCGTCAGACAAGGTCAGTCGCGGCGACTCGAGGCAACAGACCTTCTTGCTCCGGCTCCTTGCCAGCGGGGACGCTCACTGAGGCTGCGAGAGAGCTGCGGCACGGCGCCGAGTGCGGTTGCGGCGAGAGGGCGTGGTGGGGGATGGTTACGGCGTGGCTGCCTCACCAACACTGCCCCTCGCGACCCACAACACCATCTCCACCACCACGCCCCCCGAGCACGCGCACACACGGCCGCCAGCCACTACTGTACATACACACATACTTACACAAACGCACGCACTCACATGTGAGGGCTCGCAACGTTCGTAAACCACCTTCTGAATGGGGGACCGTGAGAAACGTCGGCGCCATACAGGGGTGGGAAGACCGAGTATCTTGGCGCCCTTCGACAGTCTCGGTCTACAGACTTAACGCGTCGATCGTCGCTGCCTTTCCCTCGATCGTGATATGGCAGACATGAGAATGCCTCGAGTCTTCGTGAACTTTGCTCGAAACCGCGATCGATTTCGCCCATGAACAATATCGATTATGCGCCTCCAGTGACCACAGCAAACGATTACCACTCAGTTCCCCGCCTCCCCCAAGCAGCCTGTGTGAGTCACCTGTGCTTCCCCAACAGCTGCCTTCCACAGAGACCCGCAGTGTGTAATGAGACCTCTTAAGCAAGGAATAAAGCTCTAGGCAGGCGAGTCAGGCCTCAGGAAATCAGTCCTTCCGAAGACGTCCACTCCACATGTCGCTCTACTACTCGCTGAACTCATTGCCGGAAATATCGCAAATTCCACCTATAATCGAAGAAGAGCGTAAGAAAAATCAACATCTGATTTACCCCGATTAAAGGCCGTCCAAACGCCAGATCTATGGCCAGTTTCACTTCTCTTATTCCATTTTTTTCCGCCTCGGTTCATGGGACACCGATGCGACGTCCAGTTCTCGGCGTAGATCAGTAGAGTTACATAAGCATCTTGTTTCTGGCTCAGACCTCCTCCTTTCTCGTCTTACCTAGAGGTGACCACAACCTGCCTCCTTCCATCACTGTGTAACCACATACGCCCATCCCCATCATTGTATATCAGCATGCGTGTTCTCTTATATTGACCATACATTGATAGAGTCAGAGTTGTGCGCATCATTATATATATACTAATGGTTTAAGAATTTTGATATTGAATATTTACTCAAATTTACTGCATATACTACATGACCATCATGTAAATTATTACTTATATAAACCAGCATAACTACTGCATTCACTCCTCGTCACCGCATGGACCGCCATGATCACTACACATGTAACATCAGCATAAACATCTCATAACTTAAAAAAAGACTATATATAAACAGCAGTATCAAACGCCACCATAGCGAACCAAACACCGCATGTGACCTCCCGTCCAAACCACACACCAATTTACACAGGGTGGAACAGGAAAGGTACCCGAGTGTCCATAACACATGCTTAACGAGCAACAGCTTGACATGTTTATACACACAACCATAACGTATTGGGAGGTCTTAATACCCAAAGCCTGGTGGGGTTCAAGGCAGGTGTGAAGACTCCTGATTTTGTTAATGTATTCGGCGACTTTTATGAGGCTAAAATGGATAATGGGACGCAAAAAGTCAGCAACAACAACAAACAAACTGAAAAACACCACCTGCAAATCGTTTCGCAATCGTATGCGAGTTATATTGTCCTTAATCAGCACTTCAAATACACACAATGAACGGTAATCTTAGTAATAACACTTGTATAAATAAGTATTGGTACTTCCTTGCCTTTCCCAAGTTCAATGTCACCGAAGCGAAAGACTGATGGTAAATTACCACTCCTTGGCCGAGCCCTTCTTGGTAATTACTTTAATTACCTCCCTATTAAGACTTTCTTGAAATCCAATTGGGTGAATAGTTAGCCTCATGTGAGCTGAGGTGATCAGGTTATTTTGATCCAGTAATTACAGCAGGCAACAAGTTCACGGCGTTGCCCAGCGTGTTGTTAATAAGCTACAGGAAAAGAAAACGTAATTTTTCATATCCAAAATAGGAGCATAAAACTACAGATGTATAAGAATAAAGAAAGCCTGACATACACATAAATATGTTGTCTTTAGATTGACGACACAGCTGTCAACATAAATATCAGAAATGTTAATATAGTACTGGATCTTACTATGAGTCTTTCAACATAATGGGCCAACTGTCACCTGTCATGTGCAGCTCCTCGGCGCCATCTACCGGTGGCTGGGAGATCTAAAATAACCTGGGAAATGTGTTTATGGCGCTACTAAATATTGGATTTTCTCCGGCGCTCGAGGGCAAATTCGGAACATTTTCACATGAAAAAATAACTTTTCTCACAAATTCATTTTTTTATATAGTGGTACAACATAAACACTGGTTAACTGTTCATCAGACTTCAGAATTTTCGAGTCCGGCATATACCTTGAAGCTATCATTTCAAATATACCAAGTCATAGCCGAAAGAAATGCATCATTGTTTGGAAGAATTGCTTGCATCAGCATTTACAGGATAAGTAAGATTGTCAAAATCTGAAACAGGTGTAGCGTCTCCCTTTCTTTTCCTTCCTTGGGATCTTTTCTCCCTCTCTCTCTCTCGTTCCATCTCCTTTTTCACTCCTGCAGCGTAGCTTAGTGGAACAACGAAATATTACTTTTGTTTTACTTAAATGTTTCAAAGAAAAATAAATAGCAGGGTGTAAAGCGACTTATTCGTTAGATCAAAAATACGAACTTAAGTTTAAATCTTAAGCTATGATCGCGAAGAGAACATGTTAAAAAAAAAAAAAAAAAAAAGCGAGTTTGCGAGTTTCGATGTAGATAAACGCAGTGTAAATAAATATAAGTGCTATTATCTCCCCGCACTAGTCCATTTACACATATGATAGCCATCTATTTTATTTAAGAAAAAGCGTTACTCATCACATAAATGATGCTATTTTTCAAATTCACCAAAGAAAACAAATAAGCATCTTTTACAGCGTTTCGGTAGTACTAATTTGCATACACGGACGTATAATATAAAATCTGTACTTTAAAAAATACATTTACTCCATTCCCCCCACACATATGCATTCTTTACAGACGCTCCTGATCTTCATATATAGAGGACAGGTAGACACATGAACAAGTCTCAATATATATATTTATTTCCCTGTAAAAATAATTTAAGATGATAATCAAATATTGTGAATACTGACAAAGGTTATTCATTTATCAAAACAGACATGCCTCCTTCCACAAATATCACAAAATCTAACAAGTTAATGGAAGAATTGTAGTTATTATTTCGGTTCACATCTGCTTTGATTTTATTTGAACTCAATAACCGAATTAAAATTTACCTTGGTAATGAACATTGATCCTCAATAGAAAAAACACGAAAGTAAAATATGAGTCCATGGCAAAACCAAGAGGAAATACCCTATATACCAACTTGGAAACCTTTTCTAATGAATCAATAAAAAATGTCATTCAATAAAAAAATAAAAAAATAATTGTAAATATTACATTAAAAAAATCGTAACTAAATAAAGACATCAAACAAATACATGTACTTTCATATCACAGTTTATTAATCTATTACATTTGTTAGCTTTTCATACAAAAATTACCCTTTACATTTTGTGGAATCTTTGTGGATATATCCAGTTCATGAACTGAATTCCCTCTCCGTGTAGTTCATATGCAAGGAACTGAGACCATAAGTCACATAAAAGCTTCTAGTAATACTCATGGATATAAACTGTGGAAATACTTCCGTCTTACAGTAACCAGCTCCGAATTTTCTTATCCAACCACTATTCAGATCTGTTGCATGACATTTTAGATTAAAAAAATAAACAAAATATATATCTCTCTCAATGAGGTCTACCACTATCTTCTACATATGATTATGCATATATGAAATCAACATCAAAATTTACTTGCCAAACTGGCTTTTTTTTCTTTTTATTTATTATTAAAAAAGAAAATAAATAGACCTTAAATAACTTTAGTGTAAATCTTATCTGTGAATATGAATACTGTCATAATGCCTTCACAATCCTGGCTGTCATATACAAACGAAAATATACAGCAATGACCCAGGAAACTGCATATCTGAAACATAATAAAGTGTAGATCCTTTATTATGATACATTAATTACCAAGTCTCCAAAGGCAACCTAGTCACATATGCTCTTCTATTTAGCATGTGTGAAGCTTAATCATTTAGGACATAAATATAAATTAATAAATTAATGAAACAAATCTTTGAGACATATTAAGAGCATGTGGCATGCCCTGTTTGGCACAGTTTACACAACTGTCAAAAGTTGCTACCAAGGCTTCTCAAAATAATTGTACACACAAACCTTTGCCCTGTCTTCATACATTTCATACATAGTACTCTATATACGGCTACATAGCAACCAGTCTCACAATTCTTGTTCAATATAATTATGCCTTTTAAGCCACTTTGTCCACCGTCACTTTCATATTTACACACACTTTCAATCAATTTCTACCATCTCTCATGAAGAGGTAATCATTGGCAACTGGATATGGAAATTAATGCCCATTTGGAATGGAATGGTCAAAATTACTTAAAAAAAACATTACATACTCCTATATTACATTACCAAAGTTTAACAATAGGGAAAGCTAAGGCCTAATCAATGGCTTGGAACTCCATATATATTCAATGCCCGTATGGTATGAGGAGAGATGGGAAATGATTTACACAGGTTCTATAAAACTGAAGTTAAAACAGCATGACCTTTTGTGATGATGAGGTTATGAAATGATGTGAAAGCATGATATGTTACAGGCACATTGTCTGTAGCTTTATACTCCTAATACCAATGGCATTAGTTTTTGATATATTATGTTGCTTGCTACAGGAAATTTATCATCTAAATTTGGATCTGATTCCAACTGTCATATAAAAACTGTAGATTTCAGCCCATGTTTTTTATCTTTTTTTTTTTTTTTACGAATTTCTGTAAATCTGGGTAAGACCATTTCAGCAACTGATTTAGGACTTTTCACCTTATAATACACTGTTTAAGGAGTTAAAATGTAATTAACAGACCTTATATAGATATGGTTAATTACTGTTTGAGGAGTGTTAAGAATAATCAGCTGCCACATATTTACATTGTGATCTTGCATCTTCAGGCACTATAACTACGTCACTAACCTCTACTTTAGGATGGGGAATGAAAGCCCTAGGCACTGCTATTTGAAATATGGGGCACCTATTGATTATTACTTCATTCACCAACACAACTCCCAGAAAGGAACATGGGCTTACATGATCCCATTCCTAAGGCTAACCCCTGAAGAATGAGGAGACCATCAATATCACTGTAGTCCTACAAATTAAAGCAGGAAAAAATGTGAATGGAACACCCATGGTGCAGCTCCTGCTACAGCACCTTCATGGTGGAAATGAATAGCATATTGTACTTTCAATCTGGCACCATAACTGGTCATGGCTCCCCTTAGCTGAATGAGACAGCAACTACAAAACTTTTTATCTGGTGGAAGATTGTAATAGATGAGATTTCACAGACAACCAAGAACCCTTTACAGGCTTGTATATGGGAACCCTGTGGGTCGTACTTGTGTTGGGGCTTGACCAGGGGGAAACATGCCAGGCTGCATACAAGCAGAATATAATGGTTGTTGAGTCTGTAGATTGAGAGGTAACTGAACATGAGAATACGAGGGATAGTTGGTGCTGATAGGAGCATGAGGCATGGAGACCGGTACACCTGGATGGGTATTGGGAGGTACAGCTGACGTGGGTGCTGCTGCTGATACAGGTGGAGTGTTTCTCGCATCTTTTGGAGGTTCTTGTGGACCTTGTGCTGCCTGTTGCTGTTGCATAACTTGTTGTGCCCCCGTTTCTACCCGTTGGTCTTGTCTCTGGTCTGGCTGCTGTGGTTGCTGCTGTTGCTGTTGCTGCTGCTGTTGTTGCTGAGCCTGTTGATTCTGTGCCCCAGTGCTGTTATCATTATCGTCATCATCGTCATCACTCTGGCCCATGGCACGTTCAGCCTTTTTGTCCATTCGGAAGAATTTGACGTTGGGAAACTGTTCCTTCATGAAGTGTCTAAATGATGAGTATCCCATAACCTTGACATCTGGTTCAAAGTGTTCACAGTATTCCTTATATGCATTGTGGATTTTCTTGCGCGTAATGTCAGCCGGCAGATAAACTGGTGGTGATTTTCCAGACTTGTTTGGTTTCTTTGGAGTATTTGTGTTTGGTGAATATCGGGCAATATAACTCTGCAAGAAAGCAGCAGCATGCTGGTACGTGTCGAGTGGGAATGTATTGGGAGGTTTCTTTCCATGATTACCATGAACTCTCGGCGTCACTCCGTTTACCATGACGTGCTTTCTGATGGCTTTTAACTGATAATGTGTACAGTTTTCCAAATACAGAAAAGCATCCAAGCACACTTTCTTCCCCTGGAAAACATACGATGCCCTGAGCCTCTTTCTCTCTTTGTGCCGAGATGTTTCTTCAGGATTTGCTAGGCATGCCATTGTCACTCCCATTAGGTACATGTCATGTTCATTTTTTGTCAGTTCGGCAATGTTTAGTCTGTGTCTGAATACAAATTCTGGATTCATGTTCTTGAAGCAGTTGTCACCTTCACACTCACATCCTTTTTCAAACCTCTCCCTCACCTGGTCACTGTTCTCTTCCAATTTGGTAGGATCTATACCTTCCGCCAAGAGATCTGCAAGTTTCCTTTTCTTTTTGACCTCCTTCTTTATCTTGGGTTTTGTTTCCTGTTCTTCCTCGTTTATGTCATTTGCATTCAATGTCGTGTCTCCTTCCTGACTTTGCAGATCACCCATATTGTAGTTTGAATTCATGCCATTCTGTCCATCTGCAAAGATACAGATTATCAGCTTTGAAAATACTCATTCCCTATAATGCCTTTAAGTATGAAACTCTTCAGAAAATAAATAATGAAGAACATAACAAGATTATCTAGTTCCATAAAGGACGTGAATGTCCTAATTTGTAATATTCTCACATTATTATCCTGATGTATTGGTAAATGAGTAATAACTGATATTCAAATACGTACAAATATTACAGTTAATCTAACTTACCCATATCAGTTGTTGACCAAATGGAATGTTCCAGGGGGGGAGGCTGAAGCTGTGACAACTGATCTGCTGTCATGTGGGCAAGTTGAGGAGGTCCTTGGGGTGGTGGTGGTTGTTGTTGCTGTTGTTGTTGCTGCTGCTGTTGTTGTTGCTGCTGCTGTTGTTGTTGTTGTGGCTGCCCATTTGGTGCTTGCTGATTGCTATTATTGTCAGCCTGGGACACTGGGGGATTCCCATGTGGCTGGAAAGCAGAGCCCATATTAAAAGTCTTGTTTACATTTTATCCATTAACACTTGGGACATGCACTGTCTTAGTATGGTTTTCTTTCATAAATCTTATTACACATATATGGTTCCACAAGTACTTAGTGACCAAGGAGTCAGCTGGTAGGCCTACTTGACCTCATCTGTTTACCCCACTCCACCACAGTGGATGCTATATGTATACATGCACTCCCTCTATCATCAGGTAAAAATTCAAAGGTAAACTAACTATATATCTACAATATTATCACCAAATTCAGTTGTAAAGCATACAGAGTTGGCTATATATATATAACTAATGTATTCTTTCATGTGTATAGTTCTGCTAAAAAAAATAAGTATGTACTTTTAAGAACTTTAAACATACAATTTCTTTCCAATGGATAAATAGAAATATTTCCACAGATGGCAAAGCACAAGCTTTTATGCATGATGCATTATTTTCAAAAATAACACAGCTAACACTCCTTCATCAAAATTCCCATCCCTTTTTTGAAGGATCTTATTTCATTTACTTTGTCTCCTGATCATTAATTTGGTCTACAAAACTTTACAGCAGGTCTTCAGAATTTTAATATTAATTGCCATCCTTTAATGCCAGTGCTGACACACAAAATACATGAACTCTAAAATGTAATTTTGTTATAAAAACATAACTTCCCATCTTATTAAATAATATCACTTAAACATTAGTCTGCATACACAATTTGCTGAAAATATATAGTGAGTAAACATTCTAATCTTGAAATATACCAGGAAACACTGCACTAAACCCTTAAGTTCAGATTTTGTATACAAATAGCACCTAGAATTAGCTCTTATATATTTCTAAACCATATTTTTATCATCATCATTAAATAGGCAGGGTGGATAATTCATTCTGTCAATGTAACATCATGCATCATTCACTCCTATGTCAGAACTTGCAAATCATCGTGAAAACTCACCTGGTACATGATGTGCACGGGTTGGGGATGTATGTGCCATTGCGGCGGGGGGTGTGGGGGCACCATTACCATTGGCTGTGAGGTGTTTGTTGACAGATTCTGAGGTTCGTTCTGCAAAGGAGAACTCTGTGAGGCATAGTATCTTTCCTACTTCAAGAGTTGCCGCTCAGGGTAAGGAGGTTTATCGCGTGGAAGCAGCAGAGAAAAATTGGATAAAAAATGGTAAGATAGAGGGAGAGGAGTTGGATTAGAGTAAGAACTGAAAGTGGAGAGAATGCACAAATATGAGAGGGGGAAAGGCAGAGTGATACGTTCTATTTTCAGCGCCTGAATCAGATAATTTGTTCAGAGCAAATATTGAAGAGTAGAAATAAGAATTCATAACTATTGCAAGCATAGCTATGATTTCATAATTCTAACATTTGAAGAATGCAATCAGAATTCACATACACTGCAACCATGACTATACCCTCATAAATTGCAACACATGTGCAGAATGCAATCACAATTTCTCAACCAAAGAAATCCCAAAACAGCATTACAAAAACCGCATACAACAGCACTAAACTAATATTGTGAGCAGGCCCTTTCAATTAAACCTGATTACACCATTATTGACTTCCAACTGAGCTGAGTAACATCGTATAATACAAAGGGTTCAAAACAACTAGGCAAGTGCTTCCTCTAAATCCATACTAAACAACATACCAAAAGTAAAGTGCAGAATCACAATTGCTCTCGCATGCATTTGCTTGTTACGCTACACAGGTGGTTTATGGCATCCTATTTTGTCGTTAAATACGAAGTGTCTGGCAGAATATGAGGAGATAAAGGTAAAGAGATCCACAAAATAATGACTGACTGACCTGTGCAGATGCGGGGGCTCCTAGGATATTAAAAGATCGAAGCACTTCGCTTGCCTCTTTCTCTGCTTGGCCATGGCCATCCATATCTCACTGTGAATCAGGGACCAAAGCAACATCACTGACTTTCCTTTGCAATTAATCACCTCTGATGATGACATAGTCTACCTGTTACCTAACAGCTGCATCCTGACTGATTCAAACAGGTAGACAACAGAGCAATGTCTATTTATAGGCCTGCCATTAATGAAATCAATCAAACTTGTTACTCAACATTTAAAACTCCCAACCCTACCTTGACAACATTCTCAGTGCCTATAAATAGGTCTTCTATTCCAATGAAATACCTGTTGATAATACCTGTTGATGTGGTTATGGTGGTATGTGCATCTATTTTTACATTCCTCTGAGTTTAGAATGACAATAATGTCCTGTCAGTTCTCTAAAATCAGTAGAAAATATGAGGTTTATAAAACGGTATTCATATACAAACATCCTACTATATCACTTAGCTATACTTTCACTAAATTAATCAAAAGTTAGACTTTGATTTTCTTTGAACTAACTAGGTAATCTATAAATACATCACCTATCAAACTGGAATAAACTAATGCCTTCCCCAAAAAAGTCATAGTATATACATAAGTAACACACACACACACACACACACACACACACACACACACACACACACACACACACACACACACACACACACACACACACACACACACACACACACACACCGCACACACACACCGCACACACACACACACACACACCGCACACACACACACACACACACACACACCGCTTCATTAACCCGTCCCCAAACACGCCAAATCAGCGGCAAAATGTCAAGAGGCGAGCGGGAAAGCCCCTTCCTGTCACTCGTGTGTCTCCTCGCACACCCGATCATGATCGTCCGATCGCGATTGCAAGCGCCGGTCTCCCTCGGCCTCGTTAGGCGAACTAATTGGGGAGCAAAGTGCATCGGTGCTGCTGCTCAGGTCTCGTTGCACTGGGACGGTCACACGCACATGCAACACGCACACGTTTGTATACATGCAACGTTTCTCTCCCTGTAAACATCTTCAATGATTTGTGTGTGCAAGCAGAGACAGGTGCATAAAAACATGTATACCTGTACATAAATACATACGTGTACTTACGTACATAAATACATATTAATATTTACGCAAACATACACACAAAAACGTACACGCAAACACAGACAAACGTACAGTATTTGCACACATACGCACAGGTGGCAAAGATGCATGTACACGTACACACAAACATACACAGGTGTACGTAAACAAAACCACAAACAAACAGGCAAATGAGCACAACAATGTCTGTATATCTACTAGCACACGCAATATTCGCTAAACACAGTTGGAAATGCGATTAAAAAGGCAAAAAAATGAATAAAACACCTTGCGCGAACTTGTCAACGTCGCTTCTCACTCCCTCACACGCACACACTCTCTCACCCCGAAAAAAACAAACCTCGAAAAAATGTATAAATACATCCAAAAACAATCACATATTACAAACCTAAACACAGTCCAAATTAGTAAGTATTCCCTCTCTCCCTTCTTTCTATCGCTCTCTCTCTCTCTCTCCCCTTTTGCGCTGGATAAACTGCGTCGGATAAACTTGACCCTTAGCGCCGTGGATAATAATTTGGTCCTTACGGTCGCTCAGCTCGGTCGAAAGTCGTGTACTTGGCTAATGGCGGAGGATTCTCTGCTCTAGCGACACACACCAAGGGCGATCTCCCCATCCGATATACTTACATTTTCAACTTCCCTCGGGCGATTGAGTGCGGAGCTTCGGTTCTCTCTCTCCTCGCGGGTAAAGGCGTTGACAAGTGCGAGGACGGTGTTGGACGAGGTGTACGATGCCCAAGTTCGAGGATAAGACGGCAAATAACGCTCAACTTGGCGAACAAAGAGGCGAAAATGGCGGTGTCGGGAGGACGGGCGAGTCCACTGTCGGCCGAGCGGGGCAGGACTCTCTCAAATTGTCGGCGTCTGTTGCTCGTGCTATTTCGGCCGTGAGCTCGTTTCTGGTGTCATTAACAACGAATGTGAGTCTCAAAGAAAGTGTCAAGCATATCTTTGTGCCACATGTACACGCGGTAAGCATGATATCAGAGTAATTCTGACAGAGAGCGAGTGACAGCAAGACAGAAAACGGGGCTCGTCTGCATCAGAGAAAACGGAGGAGTCGGAATCGATGCGAGGGGGAGGGGCGTCGGGGACGTGGAGGGGGGGGAAGGGGGATGCGATGCGGGAACGGGGGAGGTGG
>BOPN01000296.1:380000-387500 GCA_017312705.2 Penaeus japonicus | reverse complement strand
TATATATATAAATATATATATATATATATATATATATATATATATATATATATATATATATATATATATCCATATATTCATATACATAAATTAATACCTTCATACATACATACAAACATACCATTGTATATATTTGTACATATCTATATCTTTATCTATATCTATATCTGTCTCTCTCTCTCTCTGTATATATATATATATATATATATATATATATATATATATATATATATATATATATATATATATATATGTATCTATATATCCACAGACATAAATAAATACATACATACATACATACAAGCATACCATTGTATACATTTGTATATATATATATATATATATATATATATATATATATATATATATATATATATATATATATATATATATATCCATAGGCATAAATAAATACATACATATATACATACATACAAGCATACCATTGTATACATTTGTATATGTATATGTATATATATATATATATATATATATATATATACATATATATATACATAATATACATATATATGTGTGTGTGTGTGTGTGTGTGTGTGTGTGTGTGTGTGTGTGTGTGTGTGTGTGTGTGTCTATGTGTGTGTCTATGTGTGTGTGTGCCTGTACACATTTCACTAACTTACAGTGAAAATAATCACAAATGTCAAAATGCTGCCATACACACAACATACATCTGACACGCATGCATACATAAACCACGCCCCTTTTACGGCTCTGACCACTGTGACTATCATTATTCTTATCATTTCAACAATTTTTCAAAATTATCCCTAACTCTATTTTCGCAAAAAATAGAGGCCTTTTATCCGCCAGGTTATGGGAGCTCTAAATTGCCTCGCCATTTTCTTTTGCACAATATTTATCGCCAAGATTACTTTCCCTTTCGCCTTTCCTCATCGTGGCATCGTAGGAACTTGTTTTCTTCTGTTTTGGCGCGAAAATAGGGGATGCCTTTGCGAATTCCCGGCTCGTCCCTCCTCCGTCTTGTCCTGGAATGTATATATATATATATATATATATATGAAAGAGAGAGAGAAAGGGAATAAGAGAGAGGAGGGGAGAGAGAGAGAGGAAGAGAGAGAGGGGGGAGAGAAAAACAAGTGAAAGAGAGAGAGAAAGGGAATAGAGAGAGGAGGAGAGAGAGAGAGAGAGAGAAGGAGAAAGAGAGATAGACCAAGATAGAAATTACATATTATCATTATTATCATTATCATAATCACCATCATCATCAATCAATATCACCACCATCATCATCATCATAAGTATACCCCCAATTTTACGAATCTAGCCACCGCTCATCCTTCCTCTTCTCTCTTGCCTCCCTCCCTCCCCCCCCCCAGCCCCCCCCCCCCTCCCTCCATACTTCCGTCGCGCTCTCCTCCTCACGTGACGAAGCTCTTAGACGTCACGTAAATGAAGCTTGTCGATTATCTTGTTTGCATCTCTGTGATTAGGATATTAAAGCTTAATGAAGGCTTAGTTTGACCTCGTACGACCTTGATGCCGCGAGCCTTTAGCCTGAGGTGGGCGGTGATGGAAGGAGGTGGAGGGAGGGGAGGGGAGGGATGGGGGAAGGGAGAAAGGGAGGAAGGAAGAAAGGGAGAAATGGGAGGAAGGGAGGAAGGGAGAGGGGAGATAGAGATAGAGAGAAAGAAGGAGAGAGAGAGAGAGAGAGAAAGAGAGAGAGAGAGAGAGAGAGAGAGAGAGAGAGAGAGAGAGAGAAGGGAGGGAGGAAGGGAGAAAGGAGAAGAGGGAAAACGGAAGAGCAACAGTGAGAAAGAGAGAAGGGAACGATATGGAAGAGGGGAAGGGGTGAGAGTGGGGAGGGGGGAAGGCATAGGGGGGAAGAGAGGAAGAGGGGAGAGTTAAAGGTGGAGAAAAGGGGGAGAAGGCGAAGAGGAAGAAGGGAGAGAGGGGGGGCGAGGGAATGAGGGAAGTATGAAGGGGAAAGGGAGAATAGAGGAGAAAGTGGGAAGAGTATGTGGGTAAGAGGGGAATGGAGGAAGACTAAAACTGAGTAACAGGGAAAACTTAAGGGCAAGAGAAGAGATGTCCGAAGCGAGGAAGGAGCGTAGCAGGAGAGAGGAGGAGAAGAAGGAAGGAGGAGAGAGGGTAGGGGGTAGGGTAAAGAGAAAGGGGAGATCCAGGGATACAGAAATGAGCAGGGGATGAGGTCTGACCTCATATGGAGTTGATGAGGTAATAGTGCTCCCCCTGCGGTGAGGACAGAAGGAAATCGCACTACTTAATGATATATAGGGGAAGTGTGCGTTGACCAATTTGGAGTGCGTCGTGGGAGTGGCCTTTTCGACCCCCCCCCCTCCCCCGGGCAGACCCCCACTTTTCGAGAAATCGCGTGGTCTGCGGCAGATTGGAGGAGAAATACGGACAAGTCAATAAGGATTTGATGATTGGCGTGGAAGCATGTTAAGGAAGGAAAATAGATGGATGAATAGATATAGATACTTATGAGGGGGTAGAGAAGGAGAGTGACTGAGAGAGAGAGAGAGAGAGAGAGAGAGAGAAAGATAGATAGATAGATAGATACATTACACACACACACACACACGCGCGCGCGCGCGCACCCACTCATCCATTATGAGTCATGTGCGTGGGTATGCTTTTATACAAGCCCCAGCACTCGACCTAGCACTCAGCCCCTGCGGAGTGCTAGGGACCCAAAATGACCCTGGATGACCTTGCAAAACCCTACGTGACCAAACCCTTGGGACGCTCGGGAAATACATTGACCTGTCTCTGCAATAAGAGAATCTTGCGGGGAGAAATATGTTCATCCAGTGTGACATATTACTAACCCAGGGGACAAACGTGTGGGGGGAGGGGGCGGAGGGGGGTAGGGGGAAGGGGGATGTTGGGAAGGGGGAGGGAGTGAAATGGAACCAGTGGAGGAAGGGGACGAGACGTGGAAGAAGGATAATGAAGGTGGTAGTGGTTTTGTTGTTACAGAAGATGATGGTGATGGTGGTGACGAGGGTGATGATGATGATGATGATGATGATGATTGATGATGATGATGATTGATGATGATGATGATGATGATGATTGATGATGATGATGGTGATGATGATGATGATGATGATGGTGATGATGATGATGATGATGATAATAATGATGATGATGATGATGATGATGATAATGACGATCACGATGATGTTAATAACGATAATGATGAAAATAAAGAAAAAGAAGAGGAAGAAGATAAAGACAACAAACAACAGAGAAGAACACGACAAAAGTGTCTGCAACAGAAGACCCAATCATAAAACAAACAAAAAAAGGACCCGAGCAATGCAAGGAGGAAAGACAGATGCAGCGGAAGCAGCATCAGTAAAAAGGCACAGCGTTTGATGATCTTCCCGAGGGAACAATGGGCTGGAGAACCGAAGGAGCCTTCGGCTTGGCCGCAAACATCTTCGCTTCGAATCATTTAATTAATTGCAAGGAGGAGAATGAGGGGGAAGCCACACACACACACAATTAACTCTTTACACACACACACTCGTACACGTATGCACATACACAAACACACACACACACACATTCATATATATATATATATATATATATATATATATATATATATATATATATATATATATATATATATTCATACATATTTCTCTCTTTCACTCTATCTAGCATACGTTTAGGACGATGGCTATATTAATAAATAATTAATATAAAACTTCACTATTTATCCAACACTTTAATCAGATTCATCACCAGTTCCTTTAACTGGTTTTCATTAAAGACTCAAAAGCAACAACCGAAATCAACTAATTCTAACTCCTAATACTGTGGACCTTCGACTTCTGATCACACACTCCTCTCTCCCTCAGGAAACCACGAATGAGAGTATTCAATTCTATAAAAAAATAGAAGAAAAAAAAGCTTTCCCGCCAAAAAGTCCGTCCTAAATCCTGTATGATGAGAGAGCCACTTCCTCGTCTGACGGTAAGCTTTTGGGTTTAAAGTGAGCTGAAGGAGCTTAAAGCTTAAACGATATGCCAGATACGTGCGCTCTTTTCCGACCAACTCTTGGTACGTTATATACTCCTTTGATTATTTTTTTTTCCATCCTTCATTCCTACGATTCGGGATGGAAAATGTCGGTCACGTAGCTAATGCGATCAAAGTGTGCGCCTCCGAGCGGAAAAAGCGCATCTCTCCCCTTTGGTCGGACCGACCCACGCGCGCTGTGGCGTTATCCCTCCCTCCCTCGGACGACCTACTTGCGAGACTGGAACTTGTCAGGTGTAGGGATGCAAAGATGTACGGCAGATATGGCAGATGGTATGACAGGCAGGGAGATTAATAGATAGATGTATTAATACACACAGACACACATTTCCAGACAAACAAAAACAGTTGAAAGAGAGAGAGAGAGAGAGAGAGAGAGAGAGAGAGAGAGAGAGAGAGAGAGAGAGAGAGAGAGAGAGAGAGAGAGAGAGAGAGAGAGAGAGAGAGAATGAGAGAGAAAGATTAATAGTTTATAATATAGCCACCCTTTTAATCTTCTGATCACTAATGCAGACGGTGAATGTTGCATAACACTCTGACCTCTCGGTGGAAGACGGGACGCGTGATTGAGTAGAGGCTCGGTTGCAAATCTCATTTACATGCACATGAGAGCGTATTAACTTACAAAGTTGGGGCCAGACCATGATATATCCCCTTGATATAGTGTAGCTCCGCCTCGCTTTAACCATTTGCTGCCAAGGTGACGATGTGGCCATTTCCGTTAACGTGGCTAAGCCGTTTTGCAACATGCATAGCTGGTCAGCGGTGTCACTTCTTGTCTGACACTTGCTTTGCTATGTTGCAGGTCCCCATGAAGGTGGTTTCTGTTACTGATAACCATTAAACTGTTTCTCACAGGGTGCTCATTGGGCAGTGTTGTGTTACGTGGCTGTACCTGGTCGTGCTATGCAATCTAGGGATTCATTGACCTGTGCTGCTCAGCAGTGACCCGGCTGCACAATGATAAGCGGTGCCGAAAGATCTGCCTGGTCGTTTAGCAGTGCTTATTCGTGGTGACCGCCGTATATACTAAAAGCTGCTTCCAAGCCTAGCCAAACACCAGCATCTGATATAGATATAACCTTTCTCGCCTGTAGGAAGTGATATTCTTAGGCAAAATTACGCTGTCTCGTTATGACACTGCGATGTGATGTACTACCCGACGAGGACGTATCACGCTAAATAAACTAGTGAGCGATTATTCTACATTACGTGACACTAACAGCCATTGCTCGTCTGTTACGAGCATCTTACAAGAAAGATGTGTCCCGCCGGTAATGGAATGGGACAAGTTAGAGAATTTTTATTTCTTCCGGGGAGTTTTGCAATGTTAATGCCCTTTGGCATTGCACGTAGAACGCCCACACATATCTTGCTGAAAAGGACAAATTGCTCCTCGTCTCGCCGAATATAAAATCGCAAGTCGAGGTGAAGATAATAAAGTACAGCCAAGACCTAAAACTATTAAGAGTAAATCACGAAGATCGCAATGATGAGAGATATCAGATCATTCGTATAAATATTCACACACTCACATGCCTCCCCGCCCTCCTTCCCTCACTCCCTCCCTCCTTCCCTCCCTCCCTCACTCCCTCCCTCCCTCCCTCCCTCCCTCACTCACTCCCTCCCTCCCTCCCTTCCTTCTCACTTCCTCCCTCCTTCCCTCCCTCCCTCCCTCCCTTCCTCCCTTCCCTCCCTCCCCTCCCTCCCTCCTCCTTCCCTCCCTCCCTCCCTCCTTCCCTCCTCCTTCCCTCCTTCCCTCCCTCCCTCCTTCCCTCCCTCCTCCTTCCCTCCCTCCCTCCCCCTCCTTCCCTCCCACCCTCCCTCCTTCCCTCCCTCCCCCTCCTTCCCTCCACTCCCCCTCCTTCCCTCCTTCCTCACTTCCTCCCTCACCCTACTTCCTCCCTCCTTCCCTCCCTCCCTCCCTCCCTCCTTCCCTCCCTCCCTCCCTCCCTCCCTCCCTCCCTCCCTCCCTTCCTCCCTCCCTCCCTCCCTCCCTCCTTCCCTCCCTCCCTCCCTCCCTCCCTCCCTCCCTTCCTCCCTCCCTCCCTCCCTCCCTCCCTCCCTCCTTCCCTCCTTCCCTCCCTCCCTCCCTCCCTCCCTCCCTCCCTCCCTCCCTCCCTCCCTCCCTCCCTTCCTCCCTCCCTCCTTCCCTCCCTCCCTCCCTCCTTCCCTCCCTCCCTCCCTTCCTCCCCTCCCTCCTTCCCTCCCTCCCTTCCTCACTCACTCCCTCCCTCCCTCCCTCCCTCCCTCCCTCCCTCCCTCCTTCCCTCCTCACTCCCTCCCTCCCTCCCTCCTTACCTCACTCACTCACTCCCTCCCTCCCTGCTTCCCTCACTCACTCCCTCCCTCCTTCCCTCACCCACTCCCTCCTTCCTTTACCGCAGGCCCTAGTCGACCCGTGAAGTACCTTTGCACGCTCCCCGGCCGAGCACCCAGAGTGGGGCGCTGAAAGGTTCCCTGAATCTCGGACGCAGAGGTTAAACTTGCGAGAAATCCCTTGGTATTTTCGCGCTGCGCTGAAGGAGCGACGGAGAGAGGGAGAGGCTGCGGCGTGTAAACTCCTTGAGACCGCGAGAAGACGTGGAGGATATGGGGCCTGGGGTAGACTGTGGGGTGGGGGGGTGGAGGTAGGAGGCAAAATAAGAACACGGTGACATGAGAGACGCAATACAGATCGTATATTCAGTAAGAGAAAGACAAGATAGAGTAAGGACAACTTTATGAAGGATCTTATACACACTGTTGAGCTAAAAGTCAATCTCCTTGACAAAGAATAACGTGTGTACGTGTGTGTATTTGCGCGTGGTGTACATGACCACATCCTCCGCTTCCAGATTTCAATTCCTTTATTAGTCCGGAGTTATTTAGGATTCGCAGAGAATGACGTTTTAAGTATTTTTCGTCCATTTAATCCCTGATGACAAGTCGAGTACTTATTTCCCGCAGTCCGATTGTATTACTGAGGAGGGGGAGGGAGAGAGGATGGGGAGGGAGAGAGGCTGGCGAGGGAGAGAGAAGAGAGAGTGGAAGAGGGGGAGGGAAAGGGGGAGGGGAAAAGAGGAAGGGGAGAGGGAAAGGGGGAGGGGAAAAGAGGAAGGGGTGAGGGTAAAGAGGAGAAGGGGGTAGGGAGAGGGAAAGATTAAGGGAAGGGGTGGCGGAAGGCTGGGAACAACACACAACACAATCAATAGGCGTCCGGAGCGACAGGCCGTCCTTGCAACGACTCTCACTACTCTTGCAGAGTGCAGGATTCACAGGCGCTCGTAGCGGCGGTTGCGTGGCGTGGTAGTCGCCCAGCAAAGTACGTTTGGTTACGTATTCGTGTTTGCAGAGTCTATCGTCCGTATGCATGTGTGTGAGTGTAAGTGCGAGGTTGCGTGGCTCTGGACGTTGGGTCACGCGCTGTCGGTGATCAGGCGGATGCGTCCGTTGCTCACG
>BOPN01000296.1:350000-352500 GCA_017312705.2 Penaeus japonicus | reverse complement strand
GCCCGGGAACTCGCCACCTGCACCGCATCTCGGTCACTCGTGGGTCCAGGAGCGACACTCTTAACTCGCTACACGGGTCCGGGACTCTCTCGCGACTCTCTCACATTGACTTCTTCATCACTTAGGCCTGCGCGGGTCATGAAGGTCACAGCTGTGTTGAAGAAGGTGAAGAACTGAGGTAACAAGGTTCTTTCGTTGGTTCCTCCGAAAGAGAATACTGAGTAATCACGATTTCAATGACACGCATAGACCAAGAGACATGAAAAAATCATGTCAGTTCTTATATTCCCTTTGGAAATATCTGAATTCTGGCATTACAGCGACCAAGATATAGAATGTAGCACAATGTAATCACAACCATTCAAATAAAATTATCATAAGGTATCTTCAGTCCTTAACCCAACGTGTCTTAGAATTTCCACAGTGGGAGACGACCAGCTTCCGCAACAATGTAGCCGCACGCTTATCAAGCAGTACGTAAACATTCAGATTCTGTATAACATCAAATCCATTTCAGTCAAGACGGTAAACATGCGGCCTTGCAGAGGTATTTACTTTTACGCTAAGAATCTGTCAATCGTCTGTAACGACATGTCACACAACTTGAGATGTGGGACGACTTTATTCAAGCGCGGTTATAGGATGGAAGGTAAATAGAGAGTCAGTTGAGGAACATGGAGTTTGTTTACTTGGCATTTTAGAAAATGGGCACCATAAAGAACTTTACTTATGTCAACAAAATAAAATCATAGACATAGTTTACATACTGTATACATATACATACAAGTGCACAAAAACCTATTTTGTATATGGTGGGTATTTCTAGACACATACACCCACCTACCATCACCTCGACCCCCATACACAGAGAGTATGTGTGTGTGTTTGTATGTGTGTGTGTGTGTGTGTGTGTGTGTGTGTGTGTGTGTGTGTGTGTGTGTGTGTGTGTGTGTGTGTGTGTGTGTGTGTGTGTGATCTTATAGTTTACTCCAACTGTTTATTCAGTCAATCGCGAAGCCAGGTCTGCTATACTTATTTTCTGATATTTTCCTTTTGAGAGAGAGAGAGAGAGAGAGAGAGAGAGAGAGAGAGAGAGAGAGAGAGAGAGAGAGAGAGAGAGAGACTGAGTAGAGATAAAACACTAGAAGAGAGGCGGCTTTGGTGAACAGAAGGCGTATAAAGAGATGTAAACTGGAACTAGAGTGATATGAGATAAGAAACATATTTCAAATATGAAATGAGAAACCAAAAAGAGAGCCCGGAAGGTGAAATAAAAATCAAATTAAAATATCAGAAACGATGTTAAAGGAGGAGGAACATATGAACAAAGGAGCCAGAGAACAGAAAAAAGATAATAAATTCGCATACACACACAACATACAGACACAAACACATACATTCTATGGAAAGGCGAACCGAGGGTAGTGAAAGAAGGAGGGAAGAACCGTAGAGTTATGAGAAGAAAGCATGTAATAGCAGGGGGAAAAGGCGATATATAATAGCAAATGGAGGAAGCTGTCATAAAAATGCGAATGTATGAAGCTCTAGTTATCATAACAAAAAGTCAGAAGAGAGAGATAGAAGGGGTGAGGACACAAAGAAGGAAGGAACGAGATGTAATCGATTCAGGTGTAATAAAAAATGGGATATAAGTGACGTAGAAAGTGAAAGACAAAGAGAGAATGAGAGAGAGAGAGAGAGAGTGAGAGAGAGAGTGAGAGAGAGTGAGAGAGAGTGAGAGAGAGAGTGAGAGAGAGAGAGAGAGAGAGAGAGAGAGAGAGAGAGAGAGAGAGAGAGAGAGAGAGAGAGAGAGAGAGAGAGAGAGAGAGAGAGAGAGAGAGAGAGAGAGAGAGAGAGAGAGAGAGAGAGAGAGAGAGAGAGAGCGAGAGAGAGAGAGAGAGAGAGAGAGAGGGAGAGGGAGAGAGAGAGAGAGAGAGAGAGAGAGAGAGAGAGAGAGAGAGAGAGAGAGAGAGAGAGAGAGAGAGAGAGAGAGAGAGAGAGAGAGAGAGAGAGAGAGAGAGAGAGAGAGAGAGAGAGAGAGAGAGAGAGAGAGAGAGAGAGAGATAGAGAGATAGAGAGAGATAGAGAGAGATGGAGATGGAGATGGAGATGGAGATAGAGATAGAGAAAGAAAGGGAGAGATAAAGAGAAGGAAAAAGAAAGAGAAAGAGAGAGAGAGAGAGAGAGAGAGAGAAAGGATAAGAAAGAGATAGAGAGAGAGGGAGAGAGAGAAAGAGAGAGAGAGAGAGACAAAGAGAAGCAAAAATCATACTGGCGCAACAACGACTTCTTTATAGTGCCAAAAAAGTAAAAAAAAAAAAAAAAAAAAAAAAAAAAAAAGTTGAACAAAAGAAAAAGAGCTACTAACAAGTTTAAAAAATAAGTTCAAAGACGCTATTAAGATATAAGACAAAAAAAAGAAAGAAAAGAAAACTTGATTTATTCCCGCTCAGCTACAGTAAGAGGGATTCCATCATTCGAGCAACTTTTCCCGTATAAT
>BOPN01000296.1:340000-342500 GCA_017312705.2 Penaeus japonicus | reverse complement strand
CCAGATGTTTGAGGACTAAATTATGATGACTAGTAAAGCCTTTACTTGGGTTCTTGCAGCTCACGTCCTGCAAGATGATTGTGGTGCTAGCGGTAATGGCAAAGGGGGTGTGGGTAGGGGTGGGGGTGTGGGTGTGGGTGGGGGTGTGGGTGGGGGTGTGGGTGGGGGTGTGGGTGGGGGTGTGGGTGGGGGTACCGTTCAGTAGATGGCGGGGGATGAAATAATATCAACATTGCTGTTGAAAGGTGGCGCTTATCTTTAGGGTGAGTTTCGACTTTGTCAGATGAAGGGTGAATTTTGATGATGCTGTTTTTACTGCTTATATTCATGCATTTGTATAAGTTCTTCCTGTAATTATCACTATTATCATAGTCATTATCACTATCATTATCATTATCGTCATTATTTTCTTGGGGTGATGATGCTAGCATATAGAGTAGTTACATGACTTCCCGGTAGAAGAAAACGGAAAATCAGACTGAAAACGATTTTTACTTTTTAACTTTCCTGTCATGAATATAAATCAGCGCAGGATCTGGGTCATGTTGCAAGGGTAGATGGCAAAGAGATGAGGGAAGAGCAACGCCGTAATAAAGGAGCGAAAGTTACTGCAATTGCTACGAGATTTCACCGCCTTCGTATGCATTTCAAACCCTTTCAACGTTGCTTCTTGTAGCGCACCTACCAAAAGTACTTATATATGTATGAATTAATAAATAAACAGACAATCAAATAAATATATAAAATCAAGAATTCATGAACAATATAGGAAAAAGAATCAAACACACAAACAAACAATAACAAAACAAAATAAGGAAAGAGCGAAGTAGACTGAAATCAACATCCGGGAAACTCGGACCAGCCCTAATACTTGAAATAAAACACCCTCATAAATCAACGCTGGCAACCTCTTCCTCTACCGTGAAACCCTTTCCCTGCGACACAAACTTCGAAAAAACAACGTAACTTATTGCTCCATCCTGTCCTTGTGAAGAGGGTGAGCAGAAAAGGGTGAAGGAAGGGAGAGGAGAGAAACGGAGAGAAAAGGAGAGGAGAGTAGGGGGGAGGGGAAGGAAGGGGAAGAGAAGAAAGGAAAGGAGGAGAGGGGGGGGGGGAGGAAAAGGGAGAGGAGGGGAAAGGAGTGGAAAGATGAAGGGAAGAGATGGTAGGAGAGGAGAGGAGGGGAAGGGGGAAGGAGAGGAAAGGAGAAGTGCAGAAAGGAGAGGTACATCAGTGATAAGAAAGGAAAGAAAAGGGGAGGGGAGAGAAGAAGAGAGGAGATTGTAGGAGAGGGAAGGAGGATGAGATAGGGAGGGGAGGAGAGGAGAGGAAGAGGAGAGGAGAGGAATGGGAGGGGGAGAAGAGGGAGAGGAGAGGAAAGGAGAAAGAAGGAGAGGAGAGGAGAAGAGAGGAGAGGAGAGGAGAAGAGAGGAAAGGGGGAGGGGGGAGGAGAAAAGAAGAATTAAAAAAATAGAGGAGGGGAGGAGAGAAGGGAGAAGAGAGGGACAGAGAGGAGAGAAGTGAGGAGATCGGAGGAGAAGAGAAGAGGAGAGGAGAGGAGAGGGAGAGGAGAGCAATTAAAATTAAAATTCAAAATATTTTATTCCATTAGTTACAATGGTTATTATATTTCCATGTATAGCATTTACATTGTGTAATAACATAATATTAACATAGACAATATAAAATATTAACATCACAAGTGGCTGAAATACCGTGTTTGACTTGATGTTCAAGCGCCTGATGTTACTAATAATGCAGATGTTTTTTTCAATTTTGTTTTAAATGTATTTAGGTTGGAAACATCTCTAAGATGTGGTAGTTGTTTTCAGATCATTGGTCCACGTATCTGCATATTTCTTGTCCCTGATTTCACATTTGTTCTTTTGAAATACAGATTTTTTTTGTCTTGTTTTACTGGCTATTGTAAAACATGATTTTGTGAATTAGTATATTTGTGTCATAATTGTATTTTTGTTTGACTTTTAATCACTTTAGTTTGTTTATGTGTGGTGTTATGTGGTCGAATTCATAAACATTTCCTATTGCTTCTCTTGGAGTAAAGTTTTGTAGTTTTTGCATTTTTTTTTGTATTTGTGTTTTGTTTGTTGAACCCTAGATATTTAGTCAGTAGTTAATGATACTGATGTCTAGTGTTTATACGAGAGTGATTCTTGTTTCTGTTGGGATTTTGTCTTTTATGTGATTTAGGTATATCAAAGTGCCCATTAATTTCTTGTAAATGTAGTCAATATGTGTCTCAAAGGTAATGTATCTGTCTATGTGTACTCCTAGATTTTTGACTGAAGTGCTTGGTTTAATGTAGTATCCTCCGAATTCTATAGTTGTATCTGATTTTGGCTAAGTTCTGACAGTAATACATAAAATATAATTGTGTTTTCTGTGGATTCAGTTTCAAAACATTTTATCAAAGTAACCCTTTGCTTCTATGAGAGTCTATTTAGATTTTCCTATTATTCATTTAAATTGTTGACAGAAG
>BOPN01000296.1:315000-325000 GCA_017312705.2 Penaeus japonicus | reverse complement strand
GATGGAGGAAAGGAGAAGGGGAATGGGATCAAGAGAAAGAGAGGCAGAGAGAGAGAGAGAGAGAGAGAGAGAGAGAGAGAGAGAGAGAGAGAGAGAGAGAGAGAGAGAGAGAGAGAGAGAGAGAGAGAGAGAGAGAGAGAGATGATAAAAGCCAGGCCATGTGCATGATCAAAGCGCCATGCCCTTACCATCATAAAACCTTGAATTATGTACGACCCACAAGCAAGCAAGCTCGTGCCAACACCAGATATCACGACCAAACATCCCCCTCTTGCTCAAAGGAAAAGAAGAATTGTCTTCGGCGCAAACAAGAGAAGCAAACAAAGGAGATCCGGGTAGAGACATGAACATGGCATCAACATCACGAGGTCATCCACATAAACAGCACGAGCCGCCTTCTCAAATAAGATACGACAGCATAATCGAATCAACTATAGAAATCACTTTATCTAGAAATTGCCATAATATGATCAAAACGGGAGGAAGGCTTACGGGGGATGAATAAAAAAAAGAGAGAGAGAGAGAGAGAGAGAGAGAGAGAGAGAGAGAGAGAGAGAGAGAGAGAGAGAGAGAGAGAGAGAGAAACGCAAGCTTACGCCGGGGATGTTAAGTTCAGGGACAAAGAGGCAAAGAGGCACTATGAACACGACGATGTAACTAGACAGGAAGGTATTTCTATTCCAAAACAATGTTCAATATATGCTTATGAATACAGAACGATACATGATTTTTCAAAATATGACAGAAACAGCGGTGAAGATCACTGTATACCATGTTTAACTAAAAGCACTAAAATGTATATAAAATCTTAACGATATAATATCATCTAGAATTACAAAAAAACACCGGGGAAAAACACACGCGAAGACACCATACTCTGTAAAACACACACTCTTTTAACGAAAAATGATATAGAGGTTGCATACCTTGCGTGGGCCGATTGCATATTTTGAGAGTACTTGAGCTCCCCAGCCGTGGCCTAAATGCACATTTGGCGAAATTACTTTGTAGAAACGAGGCCACTTGTAACTGGCTAGATCTACACAACTCAAGTATGTGCGTGTCCTTTGGAAGGGGAGGGGAGGGGAGGGGAGGGGAGGGGAGGGGAGCGTTTTTATTACACGGTAACTAAGTTAAGTAACAAAGTTTTGTATGGAGCAAATTGTGCGTGATGCTAAAGTTTCGGATTTGTTACACAAGTGAGTTATTTCTTATAGCAACAGAAATCAAGTAAAACGGGAAATAACATCATATCCGTTTCTACATAGTGAATAAAAAAAAAAAAATTATATATAAAAAATTATTTCTAAAATTACAAACAGCCTCAATTTCATTTGGGAATAATGAAATTCTGCCAGCCACAGTTCCATGAATGTCTAAAAAAATCGAGTTTACTTTGTCAATTACAAACATAACAATAACACTAAAACATAGATCATATGAAGAGTACTAACCCCCTTTATGAAAAACAAAAAATAAAACTAACTAAAGAGAAAAATATCGAAAACAAGAAATTGTATCCATAGCACTAACCCCCCACCCTTTTATATAGAAAAAGAACCAATTAAAGAGAGAAATAGCGCAATCCGGAATCTACATCGTCACAATTTTCTGCACCGATGGCCGGCGTTTCAAGAAGGCAACAGAACTGCGAATGGAGCGCGCATAGTAATGTCTGCCGGGGACTAGCTTTCCCCCGTTTCTCCCTCTTGTAACACGGGCGCAGGATCCTAATGTCCGCTTGCTATATTAAAATTGGTTCAAATTAAAGGCTTTATCTCACTGATGATTGGACGGAGGGGGGGGGAGGGTCGGAAGCGCCCTCTATCCGAATACCATTTGCATTCGTGGCGGATTTTGTTGGGGGGTGGGGGTAGGGGTGGGGGTGGGGAGGGAATGATCCTATTACAACAATTGTATTACCGGCACTGCTATCGACAATCTCACAAAGCCATAATAATCTCTCGTTATGATAACAAGGTTAGGAGGAATAGAGAAAAAAATGATATACAGCATACAGCACACACGGACGCACAAACAAAAATACAAATATCCCACATACGCAATGTATACTTTTTACATCCTTTTTTGTTTTTGTATTCTCTTTCACACATATAAAACATATAGGTTTAATGGTCGGCGAATGCCTCTATGGATTTGTAACTTAATGATGAAAATCCTGCATTTTGTTCCGTTACATGGATAGGTAGGATGAAAAGAAAAAAATACGAGGAAAGAAAAAGTGAAAAAGTAAAAAAGAAAAAAAGGAAAAAGAAAAGCTCGTTTTAGAACTTGCCTCCATTCCGTTATGTCAACTAGTAACGTAAATCGTAAATAAAATCGCAACATATGTGTATCTTTATGTCAAACGATGATATATATCGACCATAAAACTACAACTAATCTTAGTGTCGAAGATAAATGGCTGAAGTAAATTACCACCATCTTCAAAATCCCTAAGAAATACTTGAGAGAGTCGACATAAAAAAGCGTATACTATATTAGGCCATAAATCAAACCAGAGTGAAAGTACTCAAAAAGGAGGATATCATAGGACCTCGTAAATAGCAACGCAAAGCCCCCTATGGAACATATAACGAAATGAAACGGTGAAGGATCAGTTACTCAAGGAAGTTCTCACTAACGGGCGCATCCTACAGGAGGGAAGGGACACTAAGGTGAGCCAAGATTCCAAAGAGGGAACAAAGTCGGAGAAGGGAGAGAAGGGGCAGGTGAAAAGGTCAGTATGTCAGGAATACAATTTGTTTTGACTTTTTATGGACGGGGCGAGGAGACAATACAGAGGGGAACGGAGAGCTGGCGCAGGAAGATAAGTTTGCAGCGTGGAAAGGAGAAAGAAAGGGACGGTAAAGAGAATACGTGAAGGAAAAGAATAAAAGGCGAAATTGCTGTGCAAGAGAGGAGAAGAAATTGCCTTACGCTATGCAATAAGCGAGGGAAGGTAGGGATTTCTATGTCAGAAACCGGGGCAAATAAGCTGTCTCTAGGGACATGCGGACGGTGGGAATAAATGAATGAAGGCGCAGGATACCAGTTGCAAAGGCAAAGGCAGGCAAGCAGGAACGGGAAAGGACTGCGGGCTTAAGAGAAGAAGGATTTCCATCTTGGTCTACTTTTTGTCTTTTCATACCTGGGTCGCCCTACGGACCTTGTTTAAACGTAGACTGGGCGTTATAACACCACTCAAAGCAAATATAGAAGCTTATGATACGCTTCTTCTACAACACAGGAGACCGGCGTATGGTGATGTAGCAAGGATGCCTTTGATCAATTCAAGGACCCCAACACCTGACACTAGTAAAAGCCTTCCCTAGTAATATTAAAGGATTGGTCCATAGCCAAGAGCAAACTGAACTGCTTAAGGATTCTAAGGTTCACCGCCTCCTTTCGAAAGATTCTTTGACGTTTTCTGTCAACTGCAAGCAAGCACACTCTTCAGCATCGCAGAGGCCTGTGCTTGCTGGTCTATTATTTTTTTCTTTAAACTTTACATTGTAACAAACTGACACAGTTGGCAAATATAATGTTATAGTCTTATGTAGTAGTTGGGGGTGGGGGAGGGGGTGGTTGGAGTAGATAGCAACTTGTCGGAAAATACTAGTCTACGCAATAGCTAATCCTTTTGCATTACGTGTATGTAGCATAGATTTATTGTATGCACACACACATATACACACACGCACTCGTGCGCACACACACACACACGCCCATGTCATCCAGACATAAGCACGACGTCTAAAGATCCCTCAGACAAAACTTCAAACAAACCAGGACTTCAAGGAAAGACTGAGAATAAAACAATTAAAAGTTTGCATCTGATGCTACCTCCCCCCCCCCCCACCTTTCCTTCCTTCATCCCTTCACCCTCTCTCTTCCTCTCAACCTCCTTGTCTCTTCCTTCTCCCCCTCCCTCCCCCTCTCTCCCCCTCTCCCCACCCCTCGTCTCTTCCACCCCCTTCCCCTCATCCTCTCCCTCTCCCTTTCCCCATTCCTCCCACACTTCCCCCTTCGTATCTTCCCTCTCGATCCCCTCCCCTTTCTCTTCCATCTCCCTCTTCCCACCCCTCGACTCTTCCTTGCCTTCTCCCTTCCCCATCCCTCATTCTCCTCTTCCCTTCCTCTCCCCAACTCTCACCTCGTCACTCCCCCTCCTCATCCCTCCTCCTCCCTCTCCCCCCTCCCCCCTTTCCGTAAAATATCCTCCCGGCGCGTCGGTGTAGCGGCCGAGTAATTAGGGCCAGCCGTAAACAATCGTGGGCGGCCGTGAACAATCCACCGTGATCATCAGGCGCGCCCTAACGAGGCTGTTAGTGTCCCTTGCAACCGCGTCTCGGCTGTTGCACAAAATACTGGTCAATTCCCCCTTGCATTTCGGTCCCTTCCTTTCCCGTCTTCTTCCCACCTTTCGCTTCCTTCTTTCTATTTCATACCCTCCCTCTCCCTCCTTCTTTCCTCTTTTCCCCTCTCTCTCCTTTCACATTTCCCCTCTTCCTCTTTCCCCTCCCACCCACTCCCTTTTTCTCCTCTCCTTCCCATTTTTGCCCCCCCTTTCCCATCCCTCACCCCCCCTTCCCTTTCCCCTCCCCACTCATCCTTCCCCCCCCCCTTCCCCTCTCTTCCCTTTCCTACTTCACCCCCTCCCCTTCAGTTTTCAGAGATTCAACCTTTTTATTTGTAAGTAATCTCCAAAGAGAAGTTATCGTATAACTGTAAGCGTAAAGTATAAGTAACCAAGTACTCGTGTTAAAGCAACTTACAGATGATATCGATTCCTTTTAAGAATAATCAAAACGAAATTAAAAAGACAAAAGATAAATGTTAAGAAGAATATAAACCATTTGCCTAAAAAATATTTAATGATGTGACCCTCAGCTTCTACCAAAATAATAAGTTTAAAATGTTCATAAGACAAGGATAATTACGAAAAAAAAGAGAAATCAAATAGACGAGATAAAAATCTAAAAAAAAAAAATCGTTCGTTCATATCTCTGGCAGACGCATTACGCAACCGACAGCACAGATAACTATTTAATCTCGAACATACCGAGAAAGAATTCGAGATAAAGATATCCTTCTTTTATTTGATCATCTCGCGAGTAAATTTACCAGAAGTGGAACTCAGCGAGAATGAAATCCGCCCGACGATCTTCTCGAAACAAAAGAGCATCGTTATGGATCCCCCGAGCGCGTTCGAACGCAGCCATATTGCCGCGTCTATATTGCTTTCTCGTTTTCGTCCTGATTGACATTCGCGGCTTCGGGATGATAATGACACATGACGCGGATCGGAGGCTGGCAGGAGAGCAAGGCGGAGAGGATGAAGGTGAGAAGAAAGGGGAAGAAGACATAATAATAATGGGGAGGAGGAGGAAGGAGGAAGGAGGAAGGAGAAAGGAGGAAGGGGGAAGAGGATGCGGGAGGAGGAAGGGGGATGGGGATGGGGGAGGAGGAGGATGGAAGAGTAGGATGGGGGAGGAGGAGTGAGTGAGATCATATACTGCATACATATATTGATAGACAGATATATAGATATTTAGATCCACTAAATATCTCTACTTATTCACACGTATTTATATTATTTCTGCTCGTATCTATTAGCTTATAATTACATCATTAAGATATATATTCATCCTTCTGCTATACCATTTCGACTAAATGTAAAGTGCTACATTCTATCATATCTATTTCATTAATGTTCGTATTTCATGGATTACAAGCCTATAAAATTCCAAACCGACAAGGGGTAACTGCAACAAGCAATTCTGTGATCCTCGGGTATCAGTAAAATGTTCCGCCAGACAATCTAATATTCGATATATTGCATGCAACCGCTGTTATTAACAAACATATATTTGATTATACTTATATCATTTTTGTAATTTCATTGGGTATGAAATCCATAGAAATCTGCGCACTGATTTTCACATTTTCGTTGTTCTTTCTGTTACATTTGTGTTTGTTTATTTGCTTATCTATATATGGTTTGTTTTTGGTACTTAGCTATATATCTATCTATATGTTTATCGATATCTGTATCTATATCTATACAAATATGTCCCTGTATTTCGATTTACCTATCTATCTATTGCATATCTACATCTATTAATATTTATTCTCTCTCTCTCTCTCTCTCTCTCTCTCTCTCTCTCTCTCTCTCTCTCTCTCTCTCTCTCTCTCTCCCCCTCCCTCNTAAATCGTAAATAAAATCGCAACATATGTGTATCTTTATGTCAAACGATGATATATATCGACCATAAAACTACAACTAATCTTAGTGTCGAAGATAAATGGCTGAAGTAAATTACCACCATCTTCAAAATCCCTAAGAAATACTTGAGAGAGTCGACATAAAAAAGCGTATACTATATTAGGCCATAAATCAAACCAGAGTGAAAGTACTCAAAAAGGAGGATATCATAGGACCTCGTAAATAGCAACGCAAAGCCTCCTAAGGAACATATAACGAAATGAAACGGTGAAGGATCAGTTACTCAAGGAAGTTCTCACTAACGGGCGCATCCTATAGGAGGGAAGGGACACTAAGGTGAGCCAAGATTCCAAAGAGGGAACAAAGTCGGAGAAGGGAGAGAAGGGGCAGGTGAAAAGGTCAGTATGTCAGGAATACAATTTGTTTTGACTTTTTATGGACGGGGCGAGGAGACAATACAGAGGGGAACGGAGAGCTGGCGCAGGAAGATAAGTTTGCAGCGTGGAAAGGAGAAAGAAAGGGACGGTAAAGAGAATACGTGAAGGAAAAGAATAAAATGCGAAATTGCTGTGCAGGAGAGGAGAAGAAATTGCCTTACGCTATGCAATAAGCGAGGGAAGGTAGAGGTTCCTATGTCAGAAATAAAGGGCAAATAGCTGTCTCTAGGGACATGCGGACGGTGGGAATAAATGAATGAAGGCGCAGGATACCAGTTGCAAAGGCAAAGGCAGGCAAGCAGGAACGGGAAAGGACTGCGGGCTAAAGAGAAGAAGGATTTCCAACTTGGTCTACTTTTTGTCTTTTCATACCTGGGTCGCCCTACGGACCTTGTTTAAACGTAGACTGGGCGTTATAACACCACTCAAAGCAAATATAGAAGCATATGATACGCTTTTTCTACAACACAGGAGACCGGCGTATGGTGATGTAGCAAGGATGCCTTTGATCAGTTCAAGGACCCCAACACCTGACACTAGTAAAAGCCTTCCCTAGTAATATTAAAGGATTGGTCCATAGCCAAGAGCAAACTGAACTGCTTAAGGATTCTAAGGTTCACCGCCTCCTCTCGAAAGATTCTTTGACGTGTTCTGTCAACTGCAAGCATGCACACTCTTCAGCATCGCAGAGGCCTGTGCTTGCTGGTCTATTCATTTTTTCTTTAAACTTTACATTGTAACAAACTGACACAGTTGGCAAATATAATGTTATAGTCTTATGTAGTAGTTGGGGGTGGGGGAGGGGGTGGTTGGAGTAGATAGCAACTTGTCGGAAAATACTAGTCTACGCAATAGCTAATCCTTTTGCATTACGTATATGTAGCATAGATTTATTGTATGCACACACACATATACACACACACGCACTCGTGCGCACACACACACACACACGCCCATGTCATCCAGACATAAGCACGACGTCTAAAGATCCCTCAGACAAAACTTCAAACAAACCAGGACTTCAAGGAAAGACTGAGAATAAAACAATTAAAAGTTTGCATCTGATGCTACCTCCCCCCCCCCCCACCTTTCCTTCCTTCATCCCTTCACCCTCTCTCTCTTCCTCTCCCGCCTCCCTTGTCTCTTCCTTCTCCCCCTCCCTCCCCCTCTCCCCACCCCTCGTCTCTTCCACCCCCTTCCCCTCATCCTCTCCCTCTCCCTTTCCCCATTCCTCCCACACTTCCCCCTTCGTATCTTCCCTCTCGATCCCCTCCCCTTTCTCTTCCATCTCCCTCTTCCCACCCCTCGACTCTTCCTTGCCTTCTCCCTTCCCCATCCCTCATTCTCCTCTTCCCTTCCTCTCCCCAACTCTCACCTCGTCACTCCCCCTCCTCATCCCTCCTCCTCCCTCTCCCCCTCCCCCCCTTTCCGTAAAATATCCTCCCGGCGCGTCGGTGTAGCGGCCGAGTAATTAGGGCCAGCCGTAAACAATCGTGGGCGGCCGTGAACAATCCACCGTGATCATCAGGCGCGCCCTAACGAGGCTGTTAGTGTCCCTTGCAACCGCGTCTCGGCTGTTGCACAATACTAAGTCCAATTCCTCTTTGCATTTCGGTCCCTTCCTTTCCCGTCTTCTTCCCACCTTTCGCTTCCTTCTTTCTATTTCATACCCTCCCTCTCCCTCCTTCTTTCCTCTTTTCCCCTCTCTCTCCTTTCACATTTCCCCTCTTCCTCTTTCCCCTCCCACCCACTCCTTTTTCTCCTCTCCTTCCCATTTTTGCCCCCCTTTCCCCATCCCTCACCCCCCTTCCTTTCCCCTCCCCACTCATCCTTCCCCGCCCCTCTCTTCCCTTTCCTACTTCACCCCCTCCCTTCAGTTTTCAGAGATTCAACCTTTTTGTTGTAAGTAATCTCCAAAGAGAAGTTATCGTATAACTGTAAGCGTAAAGTATAAGTAACCAAGTACTCGTGTTAAAGCAACTTACAGATGATATCGATTCCTTTTAAGAATAATCAAAACGAAATTAAAAAGACAAAGATGTCAGAAGAATATAAACCATTTGCCTAAAAAATATTTAATGATGTGACCCTCAGCTTCTACCAAAATAATAAGTTTAAAATGTTCATAAGACAAGGATAATTACGAAAAAAAAGAGAAATCAAATAGACGAGATAAAAATCTAAAAAAAAAAAATCGTTCGTTCATATCTCTGGCAGACGCATTACGCAACCGACAGCACAGATAACTATTTAATCTCGAACATACCGAGAAAGAATTCGAGATAAAAGATGTCCTTCTTTTTTATTTGATCATCTCGCGAGTAAATTTACCAGAAGTGGAACTCAGCGAGAATGAAATCCGCCCGACGATCTTCTCGAAACAAAAGAGCATCGTTATGGATCCCCCGAGCGCGTTCGAACGCCGCCATATTGCCGCGTCTATATTGCTTTCTCGTTTTCGTCCTGATTGACATTCGCGGCTTCGGGATGATAATGACACATGACGCGGATCGGAGGCTGGCAGGAAAGCAAGGCGGAGAGGATGAAGGTGAGAAGAAAGGGGAAGAAGACATAATAATAATGGGGAGGAGGAGGAAGGAGGAAGGAGGAAGGAGGAAGGAGAAAGGAGGAAGGGGGAAGAGGATGCAGGAGGAGGAAGGGGGATGGGGATGGGGGAGGAGGAGGAAGGGGGATGAGGATGGGGGAGGAGGAGTGAGTGAGATCATATACTGCATACATATATTGATAGACAGATATATAGATATTTAGATCCAATAAATATCTCTACTTATTCACACGTATTTATATTGTTTCTGTTCGTATCTATTAGCTTATAATTACATCATTAAGATATATATTCATCATTCTGCTATACTATTTCGACTAAATGTAAAGTGCTACATTCTATCATATCTATTTCATTAATGTTCGTATTTCATGGATTACAAGCCTATAAAATTCCGAACCGACAAGGGGTAACTGCAACAAGCAATTCTGTGATCCTCGGGTATCAGTAAAATGTTCCGCCAGACAATCTAATATTCGATATATTGCATGCAACCGCTGTTATTAACAAACATATATTTGATTATACTTATATCATTTTTGTAATTTCATTGGGTATGAAATCCATAGAAATCTGCGCACTGATTTTCACATTTTCATTGTTCTTTCTGTTACATTTGTGTTTGTTTATTTGCTTATCTATATATAGTTTGTTTTTGGTACTTAGCTATATATCTATCTATATGTTTATCGATATCTGTATCTATATCTATACAAATATGTCCCTGTATTTCGATTTACCTATCTATCTATTGCATATCTACATCTA
>BOPN01000296.1:310000-312500 GCA_017312705.2 Penaeus japonicus | reverse complement strand
TCACTTACCTCGTGGAATTTAATGTGTGGGTCTTTGATCTGTCACTCAGTCACTCACTCACCTGTGAAAAGAAATGAGGAAGTTTATTATGGTTGTACAGTTTAATCTTCATTTGGCTTATATCATTTAAAAGTAACACGTCTGTAAGAATAATAGATAAACATACAATAAGTACATATGACGACTCAGATAAAAGTGAAGGCAAATACACAATCCCATACAATCATACATAAACAAGATACACGCATAAACAAAGAACACAAGCACACTCACACACAAACAAACATAAACAAACAAATAACAAGAAAGTAGTCGGATTCTCTCTCATTTCACAAGGCGAATGTTGACAAATTTGATTAAACGTAATCTTCACTTCCTTAAAAAAGACAAAGAGAGAAAGAAGAAAATAGGCGCAACACACACACACACACACACACACACACATCCATCTATGAGCGCCTACGTGTGTGTGTTTGTGCACATGCGCGTATTTGTGCGTCTGTTTGTATGCACGTGGCTCCTAAATCCATTTCGCAACAAACAACATTTCTCCGTAATTTCCCTCGGGACATCTTTCACTCTCTATGGTCACCCTCGTGTGGGGTCTGGCAGTCACATATTAAAACAGCGAATTTTGCAAAACTTCCTCTGGGGAAAAACTCGACACATTTCCCGCTTCATCCAAGGTTACCCATGCACTCCACGTGGCGCTCTGCTTCTCTACAAACACACTATATCTTTATATACCGAACGACTTGCATACGCACGAGGACAACAATATTCTCAAGCTAAAACTCATGAAACATGAATCTTCGTTCTAGACTTCCCTTTGGCATTTCAGCGCTGTCCACTGTTGCAGAAGCACTGGCTGGTTTGCAAGGTCACACATTGGTGGAGGACAAACCCTTCTGTAACGGGGCTAAAGATTGGGTTTTCTGCAAACGGCATCTCAATGTGTAAATACTTTGTATCATACTCATTCTGTTTCTAATTTATCCTTGTTACAAGTTCAGATCCATTATAACGCTCGCCCTTTTAATACCCATGACTTTGTGTGTTTTCGTGGCAATTAAGCTGAAGATAATTATACCAAGCGTGATCGCAGCGTATAATCCCTACAAATAAGACTGAATCACGCTTACTAACCATGCCGTTGACTCCGTTACACGTCTCTGCGCCAACCCTCGCGTACGACATCACATTAGAACAATAAACCGTATTCATATGCTCTTTATACGACGAACCTTTCCCACGCTTTCTTGTTGATCCTTCTCGCGTAATATTCACAGCCAGCGGGGATGGGGAGGGGGGATACAGGCAGGGGGGGAAGGCAAGCGTGTTGGCCTTACCCTCTTACTCTCATAAAAGGTCGTGAATAAATGATACTACGGGGTGCTTCCCACTATACTATGCCCCACGAAGACGCGACGAAAGAAGCACCTTAAAACAGAACCTGATAAAGAAGGGGGTTACAGTGATAATCTTCCTCCAAATACGGACTCCTTTGGCCTCTCCCCGGAGGATAAGGAAAAGCTAAAGCGAATCACAGTGACTTGGTGGGTGACGTGTGACGTTGCCCTTTGATATTCGTGAAACATTTTTTTTTCGTCCTCTCCTGAGGGAGTGAGAGACCAGTTCGCCTCCCGGAGGATTCAAACTAGGTCAGAATTCCTCCGAAGGTTCATTGCTGTCGGGAAAAAACTGGGGTTTCGGATTATTATGCTGGATTTTATTTTCCCTCGTTCGACTTTGTTTCTTGTGGTGAAGAATTTTTTTGGAGGAAGGAAATTGCATTTGTAGCAACAGATGGAAAATAGTAGTTTGTTGCAAAAAGGCTTTAGAAGTTTCATCTCTCTGAGTAGTTCTTACGCTCTCTCACTCTCTCTCTCTCTTTCTCTCTGTATATGTATATATGCACATACACACACACACATATATATGTATGTATATATATATATATATATATATATATATATATATATATATATTTATATATATATATATATACATATATACATATATATATATACACACATATATATATGTGTGTGTGTGTGTGTGTGTGTGTGAATATATATATATATATGTATACATATCGAATTTATCTATCTATTTCTCTGTTTGTATACGCCCTTCGCTATCAAAGTCCTACATGCAGACACACCCTACAAGAAGCCCTCCCCAGCAACGGTATCCTCCAGAGAAGCTGAAATACTGAAGTAAGCCTCAAAAATGTCGCCTGCGCTGGAATGACTTTGGTCTCTGTAGCCGCGGTCAGCACGACAAAAATAACACATGTCCGGAGAGGCCGCCATGTGTGGTTCCAACAACACCGCACCAACGATAACATAGGCCAGGAGAGGCCGCCATATTGCCTGACCGGGATTTACAAACAGCTTAAAAGCCACTCGAGTAAATAACAAGGCCCTTGTACCTTAAACACACACACGGTAGTCACGGCGTAGACACCATCGTGATGACACGTAGTTATTGGGGAAAG
>BOPN01000296.1:295000-302500 GCA_017312705.2 Penaeus japonicus | reverse complement strand
CACACACACACACATATATATATATATACATATATATACATATATATATATATATCTATACATATATAAGCACTGGAACATATGCATTCAAATGCATTTATGCCAGCATATAAATAGTATACTGCGCTTCATTTTCATGTTTTTTTACCACCTAAGTCTATGTGTATGTGTTTGGGCCAAATAAAATATAATGAAGCACATTGTGTATGTTCGCATGCGCAAATGCATTTGGATGTTTATATTCGAGTCACATCTGAATGCCTACAACCCCCCCCCCCCCCCCCACACACATACACGAGCATGCAGTTAGACCTTGGACTGTGTGTGCGACCTCGGCCTCCCGCCCTCCCTCCCTCCCTCCCTCCCTCGCCTCCAGGAATGAAATTGAACCCCGGCCAAGTCTCAACCCCGTGGCGGAAGCATTTACCGCCAGGGCTCGCTAGCGACTCCGTCCATGCGCCGACGAGACGCCAGCCCCTCTGGCAACAGTCCTGGAAAAGCCTTCGGGACGCCTCCTCCCCCCCCCCCCCTTACCAAAATTAAAAAAGAAAATCCTTAAAGTTGAGATGGCTGCTTGCAATCTCGATGCCTGAAGGAAAAGCGATGACTGTATGAATGCGCACACGCGTATAACAAAGCTAATAGAATCCAACAACGATTCTGACAATGTAAAATGACGCTATTTTCGGAGCTTCGAGTCCCCGCGAAGAGAGATAAATCAGCCAGATCGGCTTCCCGTAAGAGCAGCCATACGCCGCTCCCGCTGCGTTGTAAACACATTAGAGGAAGCGGGAGTGTTGGCATTAGCCTGCACAGCTCCCACGGGCTTCGACACAAACTCCGTTACAGCTATAAAATGAGACAAGGGGCTCACCTCACACACCCGCCATTAACTTCATTGTCTCTCATTTATTCTATGAGTCGGTCCTCTCTCTCATCGCCTCATCCCCCCTCCCCCATCCCCAACCCTACTTCTTTAAAAGAGAGAGATAAGAATGTATGTATTTTTTCTTTTGAATGTTCTTCCTCGTCGTCCACCTTTCTTTAACACGAATATGGAATGAGATTTTTTTTGTACTGTCTTCGTGAAATGAAATTCTTTCTAGAAGTGGGATGGAGGAGAAAAGTCTACCCGCTCCTAACAAATTTAATCAAAATAATTAAAAAATATGAATAAAAAACAGAGCAGGGACATGATTGCTGTGTCGCGTGTGTTTCAGCTCTGCAGTGTTTATTTCTTTACACTGATACCAGCAAGTAATTATGTTCCTTCTCCCTCTTTCTTTGTTTCGTCTGTGTCTGCGCCCCGCTCTGTGTATTTGTTTCTTCCTCTTTCTCTCTATCTGACACTTTCTCCCTTTCTCGTTTCTTTTCTAACTCCACCTCCCTCTCTTTATCTGACTTTTTCTACAATTCAATCTCTCTCTCTCTCCCCCTCCCTCTCCCTCTCTCTCTCCCTCTCTCTCTCTCTCTCTCTCTCTCCCTCCATCACCCCTCCTCTCTCTCTCTCTCTGTTTGACTTTCTCTCTTCCTAGCTGTTTCTCTGTTTCTCTCCCTCTCCCCTCCCCCCCTCTCGCTGTCCCTCGCCTCCCAAGGGAGTGCAGACGGGATGAGTTCGTCAATAGATCGAGCAACAAACGCTGGCGTCCGTAATCACGATCTCCAGGGAACTTCTCGCCGGAAGCCACCTTTGTGAGGTATAATGAAACATCACTTTTCCATATCTTAACCACGCTAATTACTCAATCATTAATACTGGAGAAAGAATGGGCCCGGTTTGTTTTTTTCTTTCTTTCTTTCTCTCTTATTTCGTGTTTTCTTTTTTTGTTGCCTGTTTCGGTAGTATGTGTAGATGGACTTTCTTGTTGCTAAGGTTTACATTCCGTTTACTAACAAAGTGAATCAATCGTTAAGGAAGTGAGGAAGATTTATAATGCAACTTGCTAGCTTTTATAAATGGTAATATTTGCAATGTCCATAAAATTGTGAAGCAATATCCAATGCCGGCTGCAGGGACTGCCAAAACTAAGAAATGCAGTAAGAAAACGTATCCTGCAGAATCCCCCAGAAAAAAAAGAAACCGAAATTCATTCATATATGTGCAACCATTCTTTTCTCCTTCCTTGGGAAACGGGAAATGCAAGCCCTTCCGCTTCCCGATGGCTGAGTTTCCGATGAATGCGCAGAAATGCAGTTCCTGGCCACAGGGAACTCGATAGCGCGACCGTCTGTCACAAAGGCCATTAAAGGAAAAGCCAATCACGATAGGCAAAGGAGTCGGATAACTCGGCCTCCAGGCGTAGTTATGGTCCCCAAATCAAGACCGAAAGAAAGTTCTTTTGTGGCCGATTTAGGGTTCGCCGAGTGACCTTGTAGCTCACTTAAGTGGTACCTAGAATGGCCATCGCAAGGAAAGTTTAAAGTTTCCCGGATAAAATTTCCCATTTTAACACCGGCGATTAAACAAGATGGTCTGACGGGAAGGAAATGTAGGTCGGGGGAAAAAAAAGGTCTCGTTTGTGGTCCTCGACGGTGCCTGAAATCTTAATGCAGTTGGACTTCTTTCATTTACGAAATGAATGACCTAAATATGGACTCACTTTAGGATGAAAAAAAAACAAAAAAACTTGAAGAGACTGAAGGCTAAGGAGTGGGGGTGAGTTATGATAAGCTCATTTGCATAACAAAGCAGAAATGTGTTTCCTTAGGTGCTAATTAAGCTTACGCAGTGTATGCAAAGTCGATGGAATGATCACACTCACGAAGAATGTTGCGCCTTTTATGGCTAAACTTCACGACAAACAGATTCTCATCTTAATATTCGCAAGCCTGTAATAACAATATGTTCGTGGCGTTCATCAGTTTTAGAGAAGCATTAGATATGATGTTACAGCTTGGTTAAGCATGCCCTCTTAGATTTTAAAACCTGTACGGAATTTTCGATTTAATATAGGTTAGGTAGCGTTCTCTCTCTCTCTCTCTCTCTCTCTCTCTCTCTCTCTCTCGCGCTCTCGCTCTCGCTCTCGCTCTCTCTCACTCTCACTCTCACTCTCACTCTCTCTCTCTCTCTCGCTCTCGCTCTCGCTCTCGCTCTCGCTCTCGCTCTCGCTCTCTCTCTCTCTCTCTCCCTCTCTCTCTCTCTCTCTCTCTCTCTCTCTCTCTCTCTCTCTCTCTCTCTCTCTCTCTCTCTCTCTCTCTCTCTCTCTCTCTCTCTCTCTCTCACTCTCACTCTCACTCTTTTACACACAAACACACACACACACATACACACACACACACACACACACACACACACACTCTTCCTTCCCTAACTACGGCTTTACTTTCAACCAACCAAGGGAAGTTAACCTCCCCTTGGGTCGTTTTAGTGTTCCTCCAGGAGACCTGCGGACTGCAACGAGAAGAAAAACACCTGAGGCTTTGCAATAACATCCCTGGCTGCCCTTTCCTACTCTTCCATGTATCTGTTTATCTATCTCTTTCTCTCCACCCCTCCTGCCTCTCTCTCTCTCTCTCTTACTAATTCACAAAAGTGTTGACGTGTAATTCTACTGCCACGCATTCATTTATTACTATTATTATCTTACTGTGTGCCTAGAGAGGAGAGGAGGGGGGAATGCGCACGCTTTTTTAAACTAAGAACAACGGTAACAAAAAATAACATCCCGAATAATTCCTTGTAAGGAACATTCTGTTCTACTAAATTAACACCGTGAATACCCACGATAAATCTCATTCATCTAAAAGGACAAAGACCAAGTAAAAAAAAAAAAAAAAAAAAAAAAAAAAAAAAAAAAGCATAAAAGCGCCCCAGTGCCGCCCAAAATATCGCCCTTGGTCATCTCTCCTCAAAGTAATACCCAAGACGTTTAACTCGTAACTTTTTAGGCCGAGAGATCGTCAAGTTTTGCCATACTTTCCGAACAAACTTCCCCTCCGGCCGTGGGGCGGGTGAAGGAGGTAGTGATCCCGGAGGAAAAATTCTCCGTTCTCAAGTTTCCAGTGTCTTTGGGACGAAGGGAAAATCTCAGAGTAGGTATACGAGAGAGCAGATGAATGCCAATGCGACGGTGGGCGTTGCAAGGGTAAACAGGGATACAACCGCATCCATGCATATACATATCTGCAATACGAATATAGACATATACTCTTCTATATACCCTTTTTTTCCCTTTTGATAGCAAATTCCATCTCATATGCGTAAATATACTCTTAGCTTGCACTACGCACTTGCACAGTCTACCTAAACCATTCACTTTTGCATGCAACTGAAACTACTATGGAATTGACACTCGATTCCACTTCTCTCAACGACGCTGCAACAATTATCCACTCGCCTCTGTACTCCAGAATCGGGATTTGGGTAACGGATTTCCCTAAGCACTAATTTCACGGTCACCAACTTCCCCGTCACGTACACTGTGGCAAAGGACGCGAAGAAAGGCAAAGTGAATGTCCATAGGCGTCTCTCTCTCTCTCTTTCCTATTAGTGCGAAATGGGACAGACACACAAAACCCAAAGCATTTATCTTTACCACTATTTCATATCAAATTTAGCGGCTTGTTAATTAGGTAACGCTGTGTGTGTACAAAAATGACACCCAGGTCTGTGTCATTCTGCGGATGGAATTCTGCGTCCGAATTATTCCCTGTTATTCCAGGAAGTGGATATAGCATCCCCTGCTTTATTGTAGAATTAATTTAGTCAATCATTATCTGATGTGTGAGGATTTTATTGTATTTCTAACAGCATTGACAATATATCCATGCCATCAACATTGCAATCAAATTTTGCTCATATTACCTGTGACTGTATCGTGTATCATGCATTTTAATACTATGATGAAATTTGCAACATGATTATTCGGCATAGGGAGAAATATCACGCTATAAATCACACTCTATATCAATTACGAAAAATCTATTGCTAATGTAATTGACGAAATCACCCCACGCGTAATGAACTCAAACGGCCATTTATTGAAATCTATTGCAATTGAGAGGTGGACTTCTCGCACAGCTTCCAGAGGCGGATAGTCACCCTCCCTCGGCGACTGTCTCGAGGTATCAGGTATCAGGTATCTGACCACAATACCCCTTCGACGGGAGACCTGCGCAGTTGCCATCGACCGCCATTCACCAACCTACATACGAGACAGCCAGCAATAAACATATTCAAGAATTCATTGATTGGCTTCTTCTACAACCCAAAATTCTTCGGAATAATCCGGGTTCTATGTTGAGTTTCCTCGCGGCGCCGAGAGTCTCATGGCGGGTAATTAAACATGCGTCTCCCGCTTTCTCTCTCTCCGCTGCTGGCCGAGGCGATCCGGCTTCGTTCCCCGTCCCTGGTGCCTCCGTGTAGCCCCAGATCCTAGTCCAGGAGTGAGGATGATTCTTCCTTCCATATTCGAGTAGGTATGAAGGATATCTCTTATATCTACGCGATTCTTCTCATTTTCAACTCATTCACCAGCACACATACACACACACACACACACAGCACACACACACACACTCACACACACACACACACACACACACACACACACACACACACACACGCACACCCACACACACACACACACGTACTCCCAGCCAAGTATCGGCCTCTTCGTCCAAGCACAAACACGCAAGATATCCACAGACAGAGAGAGAGAGAGAGAGAGAGAGAGAGAGAGAGAGAGAGAGAGAGAGAGAGAGAGAGAGAGAGAGAGAGAGAGAGAGAGAAATCTCATTTACTCCCATAAATCGACCTTTTTAGCACCGAGCTCTGTGAAAGGGAGGGGGCGGAGGGCGTGGGGAGGGGGGGAGGCTTCGAAACCACTTATCCTGGAAATACGTCAGTCAACCTCACATCCAATCTATTCACCCTTTACCTCCCCGCCCTCAGCCTCCCTCTCCCGCTTCAAGTCTTTCACCCCCTCCCCACCCGCCTCCTCACCTCCATACCGCCCCTCCGCTCAATCTCTAACTTCCCCCACCCTCCGCCTCACCGAAACCATCATCCCCCCCACCCCCCTCTCCCCCCACTTCCACACCTTCAGTGAACAAGCCAACCAGTCCTGCCCTCAGCTCCATTCACTGACCCCCGCTATGCATCTAACCACAATTATGAAAGAGGGAGAGGGAGGAGGGGGGAAGGTGGGACGGGGGGTGGGGGGTGAGGGGGGGCAATCCCAACTCCCTAACTCTTCTGACGAGGGATCTCGATTATATTACCCCGTCGCTCGCTGCCCAAATGTTTATCCGAAGACCAATAAAAAAATCTCTGATAGAGGTCGCTTTGCAAAGAGAAAATTAAAACAACAAGTCGGGTTTGATGTAATACTTCGTTGCCAGTTATTTTTTGTTTTTGTTTTGGAAATAGGTACATAGTAATGTTATATCAACAAGGGTTCCTACGTCTACCGATTGTCAAGATATGTGAAAAAAAGACAAAATATTCCGCAAGACAAGACCACTTTCCACAACCTACAGATACTCGACCTGTCAATCATATGAAGACACAGACTTCATTAATGCCCGGTTTACCCTTAAAGCCCACTAGAGCACAGACAAGCTCTCGGTCTGATAATTAGCCTGTCTGAAGGTCTAAGATTGTTTCCTTTCGTGGGGTAACTTCATTAAAGTTTGGAGAGAACTACATGGGATCTAATCTGGGCTTTAATGTGACCGTGTCTATGTTACTTACATAAAGGCTCTTCTCAAAGTTAGTATAAGACTCTTGGACGCTGCTCACGACATAAGGAAGTGGATTCTGTGCCATCATCACCGATGTCTGGCAATATCAGGATGATCTAACGGTTAATCAAAGTATGATGATCATGATAACAATGCAAATAACAATGATAACGCATCGGTATGAATGAGAATTAACAACGACAATCACCATCTCAGCTCCCGTGGCCTTCATTGCCAATCGTGTTTCCAGGTCAGCCTCGGTCATTCAGATCCCGTGAAGTGCTAACGCGGCCTGACCAGATAATTCTTGCATTGTCTGGACGGGCGGCGGTGCAAAAGCTGACCCGATGCATCCAGGCCAGGCAGCCGTGAACTCTAACGTAATGAAACCTGTGTTAACGGCAGTTTACTTGGCAACTGATCGGTTAGCTCTCCCCGTTGCCATGGTAACTATGGTGCAACGCGCTATCTTGGTCGTCCAAAGTCTAGACGGAGTTCGATGTTGAAATACACAAGCAAACATCTATACGCCGCCACGCACAAGGCCTCTGGTATTGAAATAGACCTATGGGCAACGAGTAAACACAGGCGCTCCACTTTTCCAGACAATGACACACAGCTCTACTATGGTGTACTCACACACACACACACACGCACACACAGACACACATACACACACAGACACACACAGACACACACACACACACACACACACACACACACACACACACACACACACACATATATATATATTCAAACACTAAGACAGACACATACATACATACATGCCGGAAAAATCCATATTTTTCTAACCGA
>BOPN01000296.1:267500-275000 GCA_017312705.2 Penaeus japonicus | reverse complement strand
GAACGAAAGGGAGAGAGGAGAGTGAAAGGGAGAGAGGAAAGTGAGAGGAGGAGAGGAGAGCGAAAGGGAGAAGGAAAGGGAGAGAAGAGAGCGAAAGGGAGAAAGAAAGGGAGAGAAGAGAGCGAACAGGAAAAGTAAAGGGAGACAGAAAAGTGAAAGGGAGAGAGTAGAACAAAAGAGGAGAGTAAAGTAAAAACGAGAGAGGAAAGTGAAAGGGAGAAAGAAATAGAGAAAAAGGAGGGAGGGGGAGGAGGGAGGGAGGCGGGAGGGGGGAAGGGGGGGATACGGAGACAACGCGTCCCTCCACGTGACACCAGCGCAGCCAGAGGCACAGGATCACGTAACAGGAGTAGCAAGAACAGGTTGACGAAAGAGGAAATCAGTAATGGCTGTGGATATTGTAACCAGGGGGGATATTGGTACCAGACTAATATCTAATAACAACAGGGAGAAAGTTCGTTTGTTCATTTGTTCATTGGATGTTCATGTAAAGGTCTGCTACTTTTCCGTCGCCGAGGTAATTAAGGAAATCTTCGCTTGCCTCTGTAAGTAGTCGGAAGAAACTACAACATCACTCTGTGAAGAAGCTAAGAGGTAGTAAAATAATCGGCTTAAAATAGTCTACTTATGATAAAATCTTCCTTCTCCCCTCCTCCTTCCCCTCTCTTCTCCTCCCTCCCCCTCCCCGCCCGAAAAAATGCGACCAAAATCCCTCCGAGAGAGGAAATCACGCCCGTAAATAGTGAAAAAGGAAGAAAATAACATCTCGCCTCACTGACTGAAACAGGGTGAGGAGATAGCAATCCGCTGTGGCACTACGGCTGGCACTGTCTAATCCGAGGCACCAGGGCGAATTAGGCCGGGATGCGGGGTGCCTTTGGGTGAGGGGGGGGGTAGGGGTGGTGGTGGTAGGGGTAGGAAGAGCGGAGGAAAGTTAGAATACTTACTCATGACTTTATCATATTTCCTTACCTTGATTCAATTAGGCTTTTAGCAGTATTCCAAAATGATAAATTATACTAGCATCATATGTTCAGTCACTGATCCTGATATGAAATTAATGTCTTTCCACGAACACACACACACACTCACACGCAAACACACACACATACACAAAGACACAAAGACACTTAAAGAACAACAAAAATATATATAAAAATAGAAAGAGACAGATGAAATAGCAAGAAGTCCCACCTTCTTCCGGAGCATCATTATGAGTTCATCTCTCCTCCCTTCTGCTGGCAGCATCCTACCCTCTTCTCTCTTTTCTTCTACTGACAGCATCCTACCCTCACCCCTCCTCCCTACTACTGACAGCATCTTATCCTCATCCCTCCTCTCTTCTACTGACAGAATCTTACCTTCATCTCTCTTTTCTTCTACTGGCAGCATCCTACCCCCCTCCCTCCTCCCTTCTACTGACAGCATCCTACCCTCACCCCTCCTCCCTTCTACTGACAGCATCCTACCCTCCTCCCTTCTACTGACAGCATCCTACCCTCCTCCCTTCTACTGACAGCATCCTACCCTCACCCCTCCTCCCTTCTACTGACAGCATCCTACCCTCGTCCCTCCTCCCTTCTACTGACAGCATCCTTCCCTCGTCCCTCCCTCTCTCTGGTAGCAGCATATCCAGTGCCATCGGGATGCCTCGCCGTGTCAGTGCTGTAACCGCGCGGGAGGTCTGGTATCCTTCCTTGAATATTTTTCTTGGAACAAATTGCAGTCATGCGGGATTGGGTTGCAGGGGCGGGGAGGGGGGAGGGGTGAAGGCAAGCAAAACCTTCTTTCTGCGTTTTTTCAAGGGCATTTTTTTTTTTTTTGTATATTTTCCCTTCCTTTATTTACCTGTTTCTTTATGTCTCTCTCTCTCCTTTCTTTGTCTATTTTTTTGTCTGTATCATTTTTAGGTTGTCTAATTAGGTTACGCAGCAGTGAAGGCAGATTACCCAGTGTTACGAGGTTGTCGCCACACACACACACACACACACACACACACACACACACACACACACATATATATATATATATATATATATATATATATATAAATATATATATATATATAACAGTTACATAATCATGTAATCAAGTAATCACACACACATACACACAAACAAACGACTATTTACAAACACACACACACAGATGAACAAACAACTATTCACAAAGATATTCATACAAAACACACACACACACAAACAAACAACTGTTCATAACCAAACGATTATTCACAAACACGCACACAACCCAATGACTTTTCAGAAACACACACACAAACGACTATTCACACACACACACACACACACACACACACACACACACACACAAATAAACACCAATTTAAAAATACACATACGCAAACCCAAACGCCTATTCACAAATACAAACACACATACAAATAAGGAAACGCATATTCACGACCGCACAACCAAACCACTATTCATAAACACAAACAAACACCTAGTCACAAACGCCTATTCAAAAACACACAAACAAATGCCTGTTCACAAACACACACAAACAAACGCCTATTCACAAACACACACAAACAAACGCCTATTCACAAACACACACATAAACAAACATCTATTCACAAACACACACAAACAAACGCCTATTCACAAACACACACATAAACAAACATCTATTCATGTGCACACAAACAGCACCTATTCACAAACACACACACAAACAAACGCCTATTCACAAACACACACATAAACAAACATCTATTCACAAACACACACAAACAAACGCCTATTCACAAACACACACACAAACAAACACCTATTCACAAACACACACAAACAAACGCCTATTCACAAACACACACAAACAAACGCCTATTCACAAACACACACAAACAAACGCCTATTTACAAACACACACATAAACAAACACCTATTCACAAACACACACAAACAAACGCCTATTCACAAACACACACATAAACAAACATCTATTCACAAACACACACAAACAAACGCCTATTCACAAACACACACATAAACAAACACCTATTCACAAACACACACAAACAAACGCCTATTCACAAACACACACATAAACAAACATCTATTCACAAACACACACAAACAAACGCCTATTCACAAACACACACACAAACAAACACCTATTCACAAACACACACAAACAAACGCCTATTCACAAACACACACAAACAAACGCCTATTCACAAACACACACACAAACAAACACCTACTCACAAACACACACAAACAAACGCCTATTCACAAACACACACATAAACAAACACCTATTCACAAACACACACAAACAAGCGCCTATTCACAAACACACACAAACAACCGCCTATTCACAAACACACATAAACAAAAACCTATTCACAAACACACACAAACAAACGCCTATTCACAAACACACACACAAACAAACGCCTATTCACAAACACACACAAACAAACGCCTATTCACAAACACACACAAACAAACGCCTATTCACAAACACACACACAAACAAACGCCTATTCACAAACACACACAAACAAACGCCTATTCACAAACACACACAAACAAACGCCTATTCACAAACACACACAAACAAACGCCTATTTACAAACACACACATAAACAAACACCTATTCACAAACACACACAAACAAACGCCTATTCACAAACACACACAAACAAACGCCTATTCACAAACACACACACATAAACAAACACCTATTCACAAAAACAAACACAAAAACACACAAACAAGCACATGAACAAAGCCAACCATCGTAACAAGCAGGAAGTGACCTCAAAGACAAGGCAAGCCAAGCACCCAAGTAAACAAAGGCGCCATCATGACCTAACCCTTTGGCGCCAAGATCCTTAATCCGATATAATTACTCATCACCTTCGACGCATCTCAGAAGTCCTCCCTAGACTCTCCTTAATACCCTCCCCCTCCCCCCCTCCCCCCTCCCCCCAACACTCTCATCCATGCCCCTTTTTCCTTGGGTAGAAGAGGGTAGAGGAAGCCTCGCCTCTCAAGCTGGGTCCATATATAACCACCGGGATCCTCTTGGCATTATGCCTCCTGCAATTTCCTCGTAGAAGGAAGTGAGAATCCTTTTTTTTTTCTTTAGGTCTTATATATTTTCTTTTTCTTAGGAGGAGGAAGGAGAATATATGTAATATTACATGAATATCTTACATATTATTCAGTCCCGTCCCCCCCCCCCCTCTCTATCCTCTTTGCTCTTCTATTTTTTTTCTTTCTCCTATCATCATAGCCAGGTTACGCAAGAACCCCTTGCACCTGCAACCGGCTTGACCTTAGACAAAAGAAGATCATTCTCTCAGGTACCGCACGATGTACATCTCACCTGCAAATGGAAGTACTGAGACGCGAGGAAGAAGTGTATCTTTTGTTTCCCAGCAGTCGGGTTCCGCCATGCACTCTCATGCACTGCACAGATACTCATTCAAGGAACATTAAGGAAGATAAACGGCCATTAGTAAAATTGAAACCTGCAACAACAAGTAACAAGTTCCACGTAAACAGACACTCAGAAGCAATTGTAAATTGATAATGAAAGTGCTTGCTTGCTCAAGCGCCGCCAACGAGCCACAGTTTTTCCACTCCAGTCGCTGGAAGGATACGAGACGAGAGCGAAAGCGACTGGAAAATGACTTCGGGGTTAATTAAAAGACAGGGTGCCGTGGCTCCCGATGCGTTACGAAATGGCCTTTGTGTAGAAGTCAAGCTCAATTAAGAAGCTCTCTAACTCTCTCTCTTCCTCCATTCCTCTCTCTCTCTCTCTCTCTCTCTCTCTCTCTCTCTCTCTCTCTCTCTCTCTCTCTCTCTCTCTCTCTCTCTCTCTCTCTCTCTCTCTCTCTCTCTCTCTCTCTCTCTCTCTCTCTCTCTCTCTCTTTTTCTTCCTCCTTCCCTCTCCATCTCCTCACATTCCGTCTCCGATATCATTGACTCCTAATTTTCCTCTTTTTACCTCCCTTTTTCCTCTTCCCCACTCCTTCTACCCCCCCCCCCCCCCCCACACACACACATTTCCCGCTTCCCTATAACAAAAAACATAAACATCCTCCCCCAAAGACCTAGGCTAATACACCAAACACCTTCAGTTCGGGCGGGCAAAATCTCGCCCTTATTCGCCGATTCGTGGAGAGAATCCGGAAAAATAGGCGGAAGAAATTGACTGAGTTAAAAGGCCGATATTCCTCGGCCCTTAACGCAGCGGAAGGAAGGGGCTGGGGCGCCCTGGGGGTCAGGGGGGAGGGGGGTGTTGCTAAGCTAGGGTGTTGTGATGTTAGTAATTGTCCTGCTAGTAAGGATGACGGAAATATTACTTCTGTTGTTACTAGGACTACGACTAGCGCCACTGATGGTGATAATAACTATATTTTTCCTGCTATTGCGCCTTCAGCAGGAAAACAAAAAACTTTAACAATTATCGGTAGCACAGCACCGCGACTGCTACTATTCATATAAAATGACAATAAAACACTTACTAAGCCTACTGCAATGATTACTACGATAACTCTGACTGTGATTACGGCTACTGCTATTACCAATACTATTGCTATCTCTCTTGCTTTTACTACTACAACTACTACTACTATTACTACTACTATAACAACAATAACAACAACAACTACTGCTAATGATAATACCACAACTGCAACCTATAGAATGAATGACACAAAATATGAACAAACATAAAAACAAACAAACAAACAAAAAGTAGCAATTGGAGACAAGCTAATTAATTACGGAGGCAGACATGTGTCTTGTAAAAGTAGATAGCAATTAATAAGAAAAAGCAATTATAGAAAAATCTCTTCATTAATTGACAGCAGAAACAGATGTATTATTGATCATCTCGTTTGTGTATGTGCGTGTGTGTGTGTGTGTGTGTGTGTGTGTGTGTGTGTGTGTGTGTGTGTGTGTGTGTGTGTGTGTGTGTGTGTGTGTGTGTGTGTGTGTGTGTGTGCACATTCAGATGTGGACGTATGTGCATATGATCTTGCTTTTTTTTATGTACGTTGCGATCGCTTACAAGGAAATGATCACATTATCCGAATGCCACTCCATCTTAGTAAAGAGGGAAAAAGAAAAGTATCATTCTGTTAACGCCCCACCCCCCTTAACCCCCTTCCCTTCTCCATTCCGAGAGAGAGAGAGTAAGACAGAGAGAGAGAGAGAGAGAGAGAGAGAGAGAGAGAGAGAGAGAGAGAGAGAGAGAGAGAGAGAGAGAGAGAGAGAGAGAGAGAGAGAGAGAGAGAGAGAGAGAGAGAGAGAGAGAGAGAGAGAGAGAGAGAGAGAGAGAGAGAGAGAGAGAGAGAGAGAGAGAGAGAGAGAGAAAGAAAGAAAGGGCATACAAAAACAAATCCCATGACCTCATCATGCAGTGGAGTCACGATCTTGGCTGATAGCTGAGGGGGCGGAAGGTGTATAGGAATGAGAAGACAAGGGGAAGAAGGGGCGAGGGGAAAGGGGGAAGGGGAGAGGGAGAGAGAGAAAAAGGGGGAAGGGGAGAGGGAGGAGGGGGAAGGGGAGTGTTGGTAAGAGAGAAGTGAAGGGGGATAGGGGGAAAAGGAGAAGGGGAAGCAGAGAAGGAGGAGGGGAAAGGGGAAAGGGAGTAGGAGAGAAGGAAAAGGGGATATGGAGAAGGGGAGGGGGAAGGGTATGAGGAAGAAGGGATTAAACACGATGAGGTGTAGGGAAAGGAAGGGGCAAGGGGAGGAGAGGGGAAAGAGGAGAAAGGGACTGAACACGACGAGGGGAGAGGAAGGGACGAGAAAAGGCTAGGGGCGAAGGAGGGACGAGAAAAGACGAGGGGAGAGGAAGGGACGAGAAAAGGCGAGGGGAGAGGGAGGGACGAGAAAAGACGAGGGGAGAGGAAGGGACGAGAAAAGACGAGGGGAGAGTAAGGGACGAGAAAAGGCGAGGGGGAGAGGAAGGGACGAGAAAAGACGAGGGGAGAAGGAGGGACGAGAATTACGAGGGGAAAGGGAGGAACGAGAAAAGACGAGGGCAGAGGAAGGGACGAGAAAGGGACGAGAAAAGACGAGGGGAGAAGGAGGGACGAGAAAAGACGAGGGGAGAGGAAGGGACGAGAAAAGACGAGGGGAGAGGAAGGGACGAGAAAAGACAAGGGAAAGAGAGGGAGGTAAGTGTGAAGGGAAGGGGTGAGGGGAAGAGAGGGGGAAGAAGAGGAATGTAAGCGAGGACTGTGCATTGTTGAACTGATGGGCTGTGGGAATGTGAGGACCAAAGACTGGAATACAGAAGGGGAGAAACCGGAGGAGGAAAATAGTCGTGGAGAAAAACAACAATAACAATAATAACAACAACAATAATAAAACAACAACAAAGCAAAGAACAAAATGAGAAATTCAACAGTCATTCCACGTGATAATGATGATTAGTAATAACAGTAATGATAACGATGGTAATAATGATTGTTCTGATAATAGTGATACTGATAATGATAAAATTAATGAT
>BOPN01000296.1:252500-255000 GCA_017312705.2 Penaeus japonicus | reverse complement strand
TCTGTAATCTCTCACTTCTCATCCCTTTTCCCTTGAAGCCTTTTATCCTCTTTCCCTTTCTCCTTCCTCCTTACTTTCCTCCTTCGCTTCCTCCTCTAATTCTACTTCTCCCTCCTTCCTTTTCTCCGCTCATTCCTCCTTCCCTTCCTCCTCTCATCTCTCCTTCTCTCTCCTTCCCTTCCTCCTCTCATTCCTCCTTCCCTTCCTCCTCTCGTTCCTCCTTCCCTTACTCCTCTCATCTCTCCTTCTCCCTCCTTCCCTTCCTCCTCTCATCTCTCCTTTTCTCTCCTTCCCTTCCTCCTCTCATCTCTCCTTCTCCCTCCTTCCCTTCCTCCTCTCATCTCTCCTTCTCTCTCCTTCCCTTCCTCCTCTCGTTCCTCCTTCCCTTACTCCTCTCATCTCTCCTTCTCCCTCCTTCCCTTCCTCCTCTCATCTCTCCTTTTCTCTCCTTCCCTTCCTCCTCTCATCTCTCCTTCTCCCTCCTTCCCTTCCTCCTCTCATCTCTCCTTTTCTCTCCTTCCCTTCCTCCTCTCATTCCTCCTTCCCTTCTATCTCTCATCTCTCCTTCTCCCATCTTCCCTTCTATCTCTCATCTCTCCTTCTCCCATCTTCCCTTCCTCCTCCCATCTCTCGTTCTCCCTCCTTCCCTTCCTCCTCTCATCTCTCCTTCTCCCTCCTTCCCTTCCTCCTCTCATCTCTTATACTCCCTCCTCCCATCTCTCCTTCTCCCTCCTTCCCTTCCTCCTCTCATCTCTCCTTCTCCCTCTTTCCCTTCCTCCTCTCATCTCTTATACTCCCTCCTCCCATCTCTCCTTCTCCCGCCTTCCCTTCCTCCTCCCATCCCTCCTTCTCCCTCCTTCCCTTCCTCCTCCCATCTCTCTTTCTTCCTGCTTCCTTCCTTTCCTCCTCCCAACACTCCTTCTTCCTTCCTCCTTCCCTTTCCCCTCCTCGTCTCCCAGCTTCCCTCTCCTCCCTGTACAGATGGCCTCGCTAAAGGAGAGCGACAGTGTCTTAGCTGTCTCCATGAAGTTAAGTTATGATGTCCAAGAGGCAGGACCGGGTAATATCATACCTCCACACGCGGGGCTAATCCTTACCTCCATACTCCTGCAGTGTGATGGTGAGCGAATGCATTTTATCAAGATTCGCCATATCGCATTCATCTTGTTTGTTATTCTATCATATCGTTAGTGGTTCATTGGTTGGACTACGATTTTGGGTGAGGTTGAAATTTCTGATTCCGGGAGTCGGACGCCCTTGAGAGGGATGCGTATGACGTCCTACGTATTTAAGATTAATTGCAGTCTCGGGGATTTGCAACACTAGGAAGGTACCATAGTCCTAGTGGATTGTATTAATTCGGAATCCTGTGATGAAAGGAAAGGAGAAGGGAGTAAGTTGCAATCAAAGCATTCCTAGAAGGAGTACAGATTGCATGTTGTTGCATAATTGAGAAGATGGTGGGTGGGGGACATTCCCTCCCGCCCTCTCAGACAAGAGACAAAAAGAGAGAGGGAAAAATAAATACAAATCTGGATTTGCAAGATGAGGACAAGATTACACGACATCAATCCCAGAAAGAAATGGAATTCCTGTGATTGTAGTTCTCAGATGAGATTCTTGCTGTGCCTCGGGTCATCACTCAGTCGAGAAAAGCTGGAGTGTCATCAGTCAGCCGTGCACGAACAAGGTCGTATCTGAACCGTAGCCCTTCCCCCGTCATGATAGGATTGATAGTGGCAACTACAACAACAGAAAGGATAACGAGATTAAAACTTTTTGTTTTCGTTGGGAGAAAAGTTAAAAGAATGAGGAGGCAAATCGGATTGTTCTGGATGACAGTTCGAACAGCTGACTGAAGCAAACACTGAGTCAGATTACAATCATAATCGATAAAACTGTAGAACCAAAACTAATGCTGGAAAAAGAATGCAAAAAAACAACAACAATTTGGAACCAAAAGAATCAACCATGGTAATACTAAAACTGAACTAATCGTATAATCATAGAGCAAATGCCACAATTTCCTCTAATAATAACACTATACAATGACAAAAACAAAACAAAAACAAAAACCGAAACATCAATATCAATAAATCCTAAAATCAAATCATATGAAAATAACAACCGATTACATTCCGGATGACGTAACAACACGAGCATACGCTTGACGACCCTTTCCCTTGAAACTGGCGACTGAAGCATTTGAAAGCGGGTCCGAGTACGACAGGACACTCAGTCTATTTGCCTACCGGCCAGAGCTACCAACCGTGGAGATAGGAAAGAGGGAGGAGGGGGGAAGGGGAGGAGGGAGAGGGAGAGGGAGAGGGAGAGGAAGAAGGAGGTAGGAGGAGAGAGGGAGATAGATAAAGAGGGAGCGGAAGAGGGGGGGGAGGGAGAGAGAGAGAGAGAGAGAGAGAGAGAGAGAGAGAGAGAGAGAGAGAGAGAGAGAGAGAGAGAGAGAGAGAGAGAGAGAGAGAGAGAGAGAGAGAGAGAGAGA
>BOPN01000296.1:232500-235000 GCA_017312705.2 Penaeus japonicus | reverse complement strand
GCATAGGGGAATCAGCGCCCCGCGCCATAACGACAACACACCCCGTTTTACGACCCATATATGACCTCAATGCCCTCGGGTGACCCTCCCTACTGCCACGGGAGAACCGCGGCGGGTAGTACGAACCTGCGCTCTAGAGCCCCCAGCGAACCGAGCGTAGTAGACCCGTAGACCCGTTCCGGAAGCTCATTCAACACGGCTTGCAGATGCAGAACAGCTGAGCGGCGGAGGAGGAGGGTTTGTGTGCCCGTTGCACCAGCTGCTGTGGCGCGCCCGAGGCTGCCTTTGTCCTCCGGTGTCGTGCTTGATTTGCATTGGGAGGAGAGTGGAGTGAGGCAGATGCACTGTGAGAGGGGGAGAGGGAGGGGGAGAGGGAGGGGGAGAGGGAGGGGAGAGGGAAGGAGGAAAAGGGAAAGGGAGGATGGGGGAGAGGGAGGATGGGGGAGAGGGAGGGAGGGAGGGAGAGAGAGAGAGAGAGAGAGAGAGAGAGAGAGAGAGAGAGAGAGAGAGAGAGAGAGAGAGAGAGAGAGAGAGAGAGAGGGAGAGAGTAAGAAATAAAGAGGAAAGGAAAGAGAGAGAGCTAAAGATAGAAAAAAACGAATAAATGACTGACTTTCGTTTTTCCCGAAGCACCTCTACTGGAAAAGATTTATAAGGGTACACACAGATACAAAAGCTGGAAGCAGCTATCGGCGTAAAGTAAAAACATTTCCTCCAAAAAGGCGTTTACTCCCAAAACACATCAGGATCTTTGCATCTTTTCTTATTTTTTCACTTATTTTCTATTAGAACAGAAACCCTACCAAACACGAAGAAATTCCTCCTCCCCCTTCTAAAAAAAAAAGAAGAAGAAAAAAAAAAGAAATCAAAATAATATAAAATCAGCATTGCCAGATATTTTTGTTTCTACAGCGAAAGGGGCAGTAAGACTCCAGCCAATGCATTGCATCTGCAGAAAATAAACCGGGCCGAGAAACGTCAAATTTCCGTTCGAATAATACATGGAAGCGAACCTCTTGTATCGAGAGCTGTGCCATAGCGTAAAATTCTCACACATGTTAGGCCAGTCTGACACCTATTCTTGCTTTGCCGTTGCAGACTTTTAGGTGCAAGATATTTCATGTCTTTGTGCAAAGCTCCTCCTTCTTTTTATTTCCCTGCTCTTTTATATTTCTCCTTTCTTACCTTTTTTTTCTCTATTTTCTTCTCCGTCTATCTATCTATCGGTCCACCTCTATAATCATAACGAGAGAGAGGAATACTAGTTTTATCATTTTTATTTTTACTCTCCCCCTCCCACTCTCTCTCTTCCTTCCTCTCTCTCTCTCTCTCTCTCTCTCTCTCTCTCTCTCTCTCTCTCTCTCTCTCTCTCTCTCTCTCTCTCTCTCTCTCTCTCTCTCTCTCTCTCTCTCTCTCTCTCTCTCTCCATGCCTTATACCCTCCCCCCCTCTCTCTCTCTTTTCCTTTCTCTCTCTCTCTCTCTCTCTCTCTCTCTCTCTCTCTCTCTCTCTCTCACCATGCCTTTTACCCTCCTCCCTCCCTCCCTCCCTCTCTCTCTCTCTCTCTCTCTCTCTCTCTCTCTCTCTCTCTCTCACCATGCCTTTTACCCTCCCCCCCTCCCTCCCTCCCACTCCCCTCCCTCTCTCTCTCTCTCTCTCTCTCTCTCTCTCTCTCTCTCTCACCATCCCCCACTGCCTCCTCCCACTCCCTCCCTCTCTCTCTCTCTCTCTCTCTCTCTCTCTCTCTCTCTCTCTCCCTCTCTCTCTCACCACATGCTTTTTTACCCTCCCTCCCTCCCCCCTCCCTCCCTCTCTCTCTTCTCTCTCTCTCTCTCTCTCTCTCTCCATGCCTTATACCCTCCCCCCCTCTCTCTCTCTCCCTTTCTATATCTCTCTTTCTCTTTCTCTCTCTTTGCCCTTACATGCCTTTTTTGTCCCCTTTTCTTGTGCTCTTTCTCTTACTTCATCTGGCATTGGCATTACTTGATCCCAATGATGTTATCGGGGTTCTTTTCCAAATGCATCTGCGATATTGTGTTTTGTGTGTGAGGGTATCGGTGAGTGTGTATTATTTCCCTATGACTATTATGCAACACCATTTTTCATATTATATATATATTTTTTTCCTTTTTTTCATACCCCCACCCCTATCCTCTCTCATCCATCCCCGCTCTCTCTCTCGCTCTCGCTTTCTCTCTCTCTATCCCTGTCGCACTTTCTTCTTTTCTGTCTGAGCTATTGATTTGATAATAAACACACGCACACACACGCACACACACACACACACACACGCACACACATGCACATATATATACATATAAACACACACACACACATCTTTCTATCTCTCTCTTTCTCTCTCTCTCTCTCTCTCTCTCTCTCTCTCTCTCTCTCTCTCTATATATATATATATATATATATATATATATATATATATATATATATATATATATATATATATAATGTATGTATATATATTTACATACATATATATACTCACA
>BOPN01000296.1:220000-222500 GCA_017312705.2 Penaeus japonicus | reverse complement strand
CAGAAGTACCCGCATGAAATATAGCGGAACCCACATGAAAAAGGGAGACATTTTTCTTCCCCCAAAATAAAGTAGGAAATGAGTAGTACCCGATGGTTGGAATGCCATGGATAAAATTTATTGATAGATGAATGAAACAGAGCGAATTAATTACTTTTTTTTTCTTAAGCGCTCATAAAAAAATGGGTTTCAGTAACAATAAAACTTTTACGGAAGAAGCTCAGACATTTTTTTTGTTGGTCTCACGCTAAAAGTAGTGACAGGTCATACTCGCATATAATAAGAAAAACATTGCAAAAGCACTCACTTTCAACGTTATACGGAACATGAGCAGCGTCTCCCTAAAATAACCAATTTTCCTTGAACTATTTAAACTAATCTTAATAAAGAAATTCTCTTATGGAAGATACATCTTTATTGATATCCAAAATGTAACAAACAAACAGACACAAAATGTACATTGCAGAAAATAAAATCACATAAAAGTGATCAACATACCAATGTTAGCGTCGACCTTTATAAAATAATAGATTGGCGGTACAACGGCTATCCGCAAGCAGCATTGCACAAATCATGCTGTGTTGGAAATCCGGTTTGATAATTCTGTTTTAGTCGGTGTTGCTTTCATTATTATATATATATTTTTTTTTTCTATAGATTATTTCACTATTTGCCATTTTGTATTAGATATATAAGTTCTATGCTGCTTATTCAGAAATGCCTTAATGATAGAATGTATTTGCATGTTCATTTATTCACGTGGTTTTCATGCAAGTTCTTTAAATAAATTCGAAGAGATAGCCAGCCTTGATCCCGATTTGAAAGTTAAATTGAAGTGTAATAGTTTTCCAGCAAATTGGATCAAATGTATATTGCACTCTGGATACAGTTCACCACAACGTAATGGTCCCGCCCTCGGCAAACAATAAAATGAAAAAAGATGTACTCGTGTTTTAATGATGACAAAGATGATGAAGGTAATGTTGATACAGATGAATGTGATGATGATGGCGATGAAACTGTAGCAATGATGAAAGAAAATAATCACAACAAATAAAAACGTATAACAATGATAATGAGGATAACCTTAATGAGGATAATAATAAAATTAATATAATCAACAAAATAGTTCTCCCATGTTACCCATGCTGGTTACACCTAAACAGCATGTGTAGAAGGCAGGAAACAATCGAGGCAAAATCTGTAACAAGCTTCTTTAATTAACTACAGTAGCAAGCATGCAACGATGCAACTTTAATTTGGATATCCATTTCATTGATATACCAGTCCCTTGCAACACTATATCAAAATATTGATGATAGTATTACCAATCCTAGTCATAACAATAAAAATATTGATATCAAGAATAACACTAATAATAACAATAATGACAAAAATAATGCCAATAATAACAACAATGATGGTAATAAGTATCATAGTAAAGGTGAACCACTGGTGCAACAAACATGTTGATACACTAAATTGCAACGTGATTAAAGTCTTGATTAAGTTCACACCTCAGCGGTCAACCACCTTTGCCAATTACAGTTATCAGACGCCTGAAACTTTATGTTAATCAGCTGACTCTGACGGACATTAGAACTTTATGGTGTAAACTTGTAAGCTTGGATTAGGTATCAATTTTAGCATGATCAGTATCACGTATAGTAATTATAACCATTTCAATTACTATATATTTTTGTCATTGTTATATTTATTACTATTGTTATTGGGTAGGTGTCTTAAATATGGAGAAGTGAACGATTAATTATACTAACAGAAGGAATTATACAAGACTAAATATACAGTTAGCTCCATGGCTAGGTATTTAGAATAAAATAATGGAAGATACAAAGATGGTTGATTTTTATGGATAAATGAGCAGAATTGTAAATGGATGGGAAGCTGGATAGATGAACTGAGAGAAGAATAGTTGGTTGAATGTTTCGTTGGACTGACTGACCAGCTTTATATTTTGATGAATTGAAGAAAATAAAATTGAAAAGTGAAGTGACTGAGTTATTTACAGTTTTATTATACTTCAAAAACGAGAATTAAAAAGAAGTATGTTGGAAGGTGCAGGTCATATCACAAAAATAAAAAATGAAATGCGATAATGATTCGATAATTATCTGAACGACTTTATACGGAAAAAAAACATCTACATTATATACAAAGCTTAATAAAACAAATATCAACGCCACAATTCAATGCAAACTTAATGACCTGATCTGCATAACAAAAGGCTTATTTTGTAAATACATATCATGGTCTTTTGACCCTAAATTATGTGTTCTGACGCTAGCCTGTTTATTTGGAGGCTGGCCTTGCGTTCTCTTGGGACAAACCTATATAATCGATTTTATATGTGTGTGTGTGTGCATGTGTGTATGTATATATATATGTCTATGTATATATATATGTCTATGCACGTAATATATATATATATATATATATATATATATATATATATATGTATATATATATATATATATATATA
>BOPN01000296.1:205000-212500 GCA_017312705.2 Penaeus japonicus | reverse complement strand
AAGAAGTCTACAGGACTTCGAAACGTTACGTGGTATTTTACGGTCTTCTTGTGAATGTACCTTATTTATGTCGAGAGGAATCTCTGCGTAAAGGAAATCGTTTTTATTTCAAGTCTTACTTGTTTTCCTGCTCATCTTTTGACTTTGACATTTCCTTCTTCATCCTCATCTGTCATTATTAAAAAAATCAAAACAACTCACGTGATTGACCATGATAAAAAAAAAAAAAAAAAAAAAAAATCAGACGTCCTTTGCTGAAGAAATCCTTTTGTGAAGTATCACCTGTCTCAACAGACCATCACATTGTCACGTCCTTGGGTTGTAAGTGCACGGAGGCTCTCAGGTCTTAAGAGGGCACCAACATCAAGACTTTACCTAGAAGAAGTAAAGAGTCAGTAAGAACAAAAAAGTTCAAGTTTTGGCATCAGTTATCCGGTTCGTTTGTGAAATTATGGCCGACGTAGCGACCATGGAATCGCTTAAGGTAATAACAAAGAAGGGATGATAGAGGAAGGCCATGATAGGATAACAAGGTCCTTCATGATTGTATAGGTTATGGATTTATCTTATAGTTACTAGATATATCAAAGCCAAAAGTATCAAGCATGTAAATCACTGCTTGGCAGTTTTAGACAACTCTCTGAGTAATGTCCATCGCATGAGAGTGAACTGGTGCAAGTATCCGTATGGCCCGGTTTGGTCGAAGATCTGGCCTCTTCCGATCTGGCCTCTGGGAGGAGGAGGAGGGGGGGGGGGGGCGAAAGAGGTGGGGGCGAGGCAGAGGGGGAGAGGACGGGAGGGACGGGGAGGGGGCGTGGAGCGAGGGTCCCGGCGCAGTTCGGCGAGTATAACGCGATGTTCACACGTCCGTGGCCAGCTTTAGGGGCCACGTCAATCAAACGTTGCAATCAAAAGCCCCCACTTTGTCTGGACTCAATGGGGCCAGCGCGACAGAAAGTCCGCAAATAAAGCGATTAACCCCACTATAAAGATATCAAACGCAGCTCCTGATCAGCCATTGGGCCAGGAATCATAGAGAGTAACCACGGCATTAAATCAAACCTCATTTATTGAATTTCGATTACGTGGGCGTTCAACTCCGTATTAAAGGATTTGGACTCTTTTTTCCCCGGTAGTCGCCAGTCGCAGCTGAGCAAAACGGGATGCGAAGCGCTCTGAATACACTTCATTATGCATGTAGATGCTTTGTGGAGATATGGGGTTCATAGATTTGAAATCTCAGGGCGCTTTTATATGCTCTCCGTGGCTATGGTTCTTAAAAGGTCGTCATTATGTCGTTATCATTTGATGTCGAGGGCGATCAAAGAACATCAGGGAACTCTGTCATTCTGGTTTAACTAGACGTGAACATTGGGGTTATGATGTCACGAAATGTACCTTTTTTTTTTTGTATGCTCACGCTCCACTTAACTAGGTCTTACACGTAACGAGACTCGAATACGTTTAGTGCCGAGGAGTGAAATCTCAGTTCGGAGAGCGAAGGGAAAAGTTTATTTCGATGATAGAAGCACAAACACGTGGCAATTTTACGGGCAACAAGGTTTTCGTAACATATTAGATATTAATTATAGACTTTATGCACAGACGGACGTTTAGCCTGAATCCCAAATTAAGGTAGTTGATTTAAATGAGTTCAAGAATCGATATAGATTTGCCTATAAACTGGATCAGGATGTTAATTATTTTCATTTAGATGATCCGATCACGAGTACATCCTATTCATTATTCACAAGTTTAAACATAAAAGATGTACGTAATTACAACTTAAGAAAAACATGATTCAGCAATTTCTCATTTGAAGCTTCACCTGTGGATACGACTTGGCACGTTTTGAGGAGTCTTTAGTTGTTATTTTGAGCAGAAGCATCACTCGAATATTTGCTCTCTCTCTCAGTACGGTATATATATATATATGTATATATATGTATATATANACACACACACATATATATATATATATATATATATATATATATATATATATATATAAACCATAACGCAGGGAGTAAAAGAACTCTTTGAAGTTCCATCCTTATTATTATTGCTCTCTCTTACATTAGTTATCCTCATTCCTCTTCTTCCATCTTCACTACCACCACTCCGACGACTTTCCTCCTTTCTCTCTCTGTTCATCGCTGTTCAAACTCGACCTCTCTTCTCCTCCGACGGCTAACATTTCTTCTTTTTCAAGGCTCACCGACCTTAAGCCTCACCACTATGATGCTTTACCGAGCCCGTTGTTCATATCCGCCCACGATGTCACGGCCTTTTTCGAGCACCAATGCCCACCTTCGTTCCTTCTTTACGCCATTGTACATTTTTTGTTCATTAATGTTGTTCTTGGGTATCGTTGTCCTTGTGAAAACTGTATAAACCGTCATGCCATAGTGTCGTATTACTGCTGCTCAGTCTCTCTTTTTAATATCTTAGAACCATTATTTAGATTACACTTTCCTCACCTTGTATAATAATCCTCTACGATAAACTGCATTATATTTCGTAAATGTTTGCCAAAATAGCATATTTGAACGTTTATCTTATCGATAGAAAATCAATGCCTCCACTGTGTGACTGATTTAATGCACGGAAGAAAAAAAAATCTATAAAAAAAGTCCGTATCAGTGAAAAAACAAACAAACAGAAAACAGAAATTTGCATTTTCATTCCAAGTTGTGGCAGCCGGGAAGTTAATGGCCTATACAGAATACGCGGGGGACAGAAGCGACCCTGGCTAGGGATATCACAAAGTTTTTCTCTCTTTACTTTTTTTTTCAAATTTATGTGTCTTGTAGTGGGAGAACCCGGTTCCCTCCTCTCGACTCGAGGATATTATAGGACGTTTATCTTATCGGCTGCGCCAGCTCATGCGGGAGGACGCAGCAGCTAGTGTTACCGAGCGTGGCAGGACGTGTTTGCTAAAGGTCAAGCTTGAAAAATTCAGCTTCTGGATGCGATAAGACAAAGTGGTTCTGTCCGCATCGTAATACTGACTCGACGAACTCAAATGCTGTTCAAGCGGAAGGATACCATAAAAGAAATGTATTTAAGTGCTTGGATACATCCTTTAGCACCCCGTTTCCACATACAATCTTTATATGGACAACAGGTACACATATATAAGCAGTCAGTGTCGCTATTCCTATCATAACCCCGACACAAAGTACATCGAAATTATTATCTCATCTCTGGATGCTACACACGTCATCAGTTTGGCAAATGAACATCAAATGAAATAAACTACATATTACAAAAAACAAAAAAGGTTAAATCAAACTCTTGATATAATTCAATCAAAATACAAATAAATTTCAATGAAACAAAAAATCAATTTTGAAAAAAATAGAGGTAAACTACAATTAAACTTCACATGAACTATAGACGAGTTACAAAAGAAACTTCGTATATATTACAAATAAACTTCAATGTACAAATCAACCTCAAAGAAACTCCCTGACCTCGACGCCTCGCCCCCCCCCCCCCATCAAAGTCACAGGTCGAGGCCGCTATAAATAAGAGGTTTACAGTCATCCAATTAACCACTCGCGAGAAAAACGTCTGAGCAAACACCAGACACAGGAGGGGGAGGGGGGGGGGGCAAGAAGAGGAAAGGGATGAAGGGGGGGAGGGGGGTCTATTGTTACTCATCCTTACTTACTCACTCACGGTCCCTGCTAGCACCACCAACTTTCACCTGCGCTACACTCACCTGTAAACAAACAAAAGTCTGGTTAGTTTGTTATATCATATCAATATTTGGATAATAAGTCTAGTGTCTTTTGAATGATGATTATTAATACGCAAGCGATATGTTGTTTTTATGATATAATCATGTCGATGAAATTGTGAGTATCATCTGAATGGTTTTACATATCATAATATACGATTTTAATAATAATCAAATGCAATGAATCAATTATCGTCCTTCTAATTATAATAATTGCATTTGTGTTAATCATTATGCGCGAGAAAGTGAGAGAGAGAGAATGCGTATACATATATACATGTATATATATATATATACATATATTCATGTATTTATATATTTATATATATATATATATATATATTATATATATATACATATACATATATATACATATATATATATACATATATATACATATATATGTGTATGTGTATGTATGTGTGTGTGTGTACGTGTGTGTGTGTGTGTATGTATGTGTGTCTGTTCGTGTGTGTGTATGTGTGTGTGTGTGTGTGTGTGTGTGTGTGTGTGTGTGTGTGTGTGTGTGTGTGTGTGTGTGTGTGTGTGTGTGTGTGTGTGTGTATGTGTGTGTGTGTATGTGTGTATGTGTGTGTGTGTGTGTGTGTGTGTTTGTGTGTGCGCATGTGGGTGTACATGTGCATGCATATGTGTGTGTACACAAGGACACACACACACACGCACAAAGATAAAGTCCAACTCAGTCACTTCTCCATGCACCTGAAGCAGTAGTGCAGATCGGGGAAGGTGTCCTTGTTGGCCGAGGCTTGCCGGTAATTCGACCCTTCCTTTAAATGGAGGTCATGCTTCAAGACGTCAAAGGCCGTCGCTGGCGAGTGGCCCTTCTGGAAGAGGTCTCTCAGTGTCTTGTCCACTTTGCCGTTTAATGCCGGCAGACCTACTTGTCTTAAGCCTGGATTTTGGACTTCTTTTTGGTAGGTGAACATGATGAGAGAGGATGGACGTTCGTTCACATTGCACTCTTATTTCAACTTCGATTCTTCTTTTACTTCTTTGTCCTTTCTGGTATCCCTTGTTTGATTAATTTCATTGCAGTCTCTCTGAAAAAGTATATATATATATGTAGAGATAGATTGATAGATAAATGGATAGATAGATAGATAGGTAGAATGATAGTTAGATGGATGGATAAATCAATAGATAGACATTGACAAAGATATATATCATACATACATATTTATATATTTATGTATGAATGTGAATATATCTGCATATGTATGTGTGTGTATGTATATATATGTGTATATATATATATTTCACACATGATGATTTCTGACTTCGTTTAAAGAAGATAAGACATGAATACTCATATTCCTTGAAACCTCAAATCTTTTCACACGCCCAGTCATACATTATTACAGAGCAACAAACAGATATACTTGTTTTTTTTCGTAGTTGAATGACAACATTTACAATTAGAAAAGCTATTACAGTTCAACTCTCTACAACCCTGTTTAATTAACTGAACCCTGAAATAGCAGTGGCTAATGAGGATTTTTGCAATAAGTCATTGTACTTATAATAAAGCTTGTTATCTCTCCAAAATGAGATCTCATTATCATAAATTACTCTCGCCTTCTCACTGCCTCCACTTCCCTAGCCTCAAACGGAAGAAAAGGAACAAAAAGCTCTTCTTTTTTGTACTTCCTCAGCCCTAATTCCCTCAGCTAAGTAGACGCTTCTATCCCTCCCCCACCACCCGTTGATAAGGAGGGAAAATTTTTAACTTGATTTCCTGTTGCTGCTCACTCGGCCCTCAGCAGGGTCCTGATAGAGATTTACCCTCTCTCAAGGTCGCTTCGAGTTCATTCATCTGTCTTAGAGCCAATCCTTTCATCTCCCGCCATCATTTCCCTTCTTGGAAGAGCTTTACGATCTCCGAGAGAATTTTTCTTCGAGAGATAAATGGTTGTTTGCACTTCGTTCGCGATGATGCTGGCTGTGTCGCCTCTTGGCCTGGTATCGACCACTCGCTCAGGCTTCTCTCTCGCTCTCTCTCATTTTCGGCCTCTTACCTTTGCTACAGCAGAATAGTAATGATTATAAATATAAGCAATCTTTTACAACATCCTACGAAAAGATAAACTCTTCAAGATCAAAATATATGTTGTTCTATTATGAATCACATGATTTCATGCCATCGGCTCGCTCGCAGCAAACCATCACAAATAAGAATTCTCCTCCCTCGCACGCACTCACAACCCTCCCAGTCGGGTGGATGCACGCACACAACTCTCCGGATATACCCCATCCCTTTTCATTACCCCACGCCTGTACACTTCAACGGGGTGGTAGAGACAGGGCTGTCATTATTCTATTTCAAGTGATATACTAGAAGTTATAATCCAGTTATGTCCTAAATGTGTAATGCAATATTATGTATAGTCTGTAATGTGATCATATATCAATTACATCAAAGATCGCCCCTGTCTGTGCAGTTAGCCTGGGTGGTAAATAAAGGACTAAACTAAACCAAACTCCAGTCCGCCCTCCACTCGCAATCATGTGAGAGCGCCGAGAGCCCTCAAACGACCATTGTTTGTTGGTCCGTGTTCTCCCTGCAACTCTCTCTCTGCCATTCTTTTTCTTTGTGTGAAATACTACTCTTGCACGTGATAAATTCGAAATACAATCAGTTCAAAGACAATTATTTTTGCTTGTTATTTCTTTCGCCAACTTTGTCTCCTCTTATACAATAACTTCGGCTATAGATTACATTTGTGCTGAGTAATATCCCTCCGCTGGTAACTAAGAGTGGCACGATTTCCCAGTAAGGATGAAAAACAGACATTTCGAAGAATGACAAGGTACAAAGTCATATGAACATGTCATGGCAATTGATCTCGCCTTTGTTATCGACGCTCCGTGCTATCATTCTGTTTTATGTTGACATTTTCGCATTACCTCGCCGAAATGAGAAGAAAAAAACGACGAAGAACAGTCACGCAGAGTTCATCTACTGGTAAGTATAAAGTAGGACCAGAGTAGCCATGTAGTAATCAGGAAGGTGCGTGTTGTTGCTTCTACTCCTGATACATACTGTGCGTTGCGTCACAACAACCTTGTGATCATGCATCTTGCAGGCAGTACCAATTGTAGAACCTCCGACTATTTTCAAATAGTCCATTACCAAAATTCATGATAACAAGAAAAAAGATTAATAAAATACATCATAAAAGGCTCTTGCAAGCCAAATGATCAACTGAACTCAGTACGTGAACGACGAGACTGGAATACGAAAGAAACGAAATGGCAAAGACATGCAATCCATTTTTTTTTTATCAGTACAAGAATACAAATCAACAGTTGTGTGTGTAAACATTTATGATCAATTAAACAGCGGCAAACGCGACGGATATATCAGTACACGTGTTTGGTAGGAAAATAAATCATGAGCAAAAAACACATACATGGGTTTCTAGCTAAATTAGAACTAGCCTTGCATTGCCCCCTTAAAAAAACATAATTGTACCAACATAGTTTTCTCAGAATGATCATTAATATTCACATCTTCACACTCCTTGGGCTTCAAGGTCAATCGGTCGAATGCCCTCTTTAATCATGAATTTGAGCTCACTTCCAAGCAGTGTGAATATATGAAAATCTTGCATAAATCTTTAATGCCGATGCACACAAGTGAAAATTTATGGTCTCAGGATAAAGAGAAAAGAAAGGAGAAATCTAGGAAACTAAGATTTTGAAAATTCCTTTTAGTATTTATGAGAGATAATTTG
>BOPN01000296.1:197500-200000 GCA_017312705.2 Penaeus japonicus | reverse complement strand
ATCGTCGCCGTTGCCTCCACCACCTGTGACGACCCGCCGAAGGTCACCGCTAACGCCGTCGCGCTCGGCTTGGGGAGACAGCGCTGACGTCTGGGAAGAACTAGAAGCGGATACGGAAGGGAGAGTGGCTATTCAGGTCAGCCAAGGTCACGACGGTGGAAAATAAAATAACTACACGACGAATGGTAAAATGTATTTTATTGAATTATAAATAGAAAGACGAAAACAAATCTATTTTAAAGCACGAGCAAAAGAAATGTGAAGAAAATATGGCAATCAAAGATATAAAAAACGATAATAGTAACAACTAAAAAGTGAAATGAAACACAGACCTTACTAGACAAGAAACATACTAGTTGTAAATCAGACAACGGAACACAGAATTCCAGAGACAGCGTAGCGTGATAGGACAGGATTTTAGAGACAGGACGACAAGGGGTATAGAATTTAGGAGACAGTATAGCAGAACGACACAGAATTTTTTCATCAGTGTGACAGAGTAGCAGTATTTTTTCGAGGCGCACCATGGCACGCTGAGCAATGTAGCTACTATAGGGCTGCTACAGGCTCTCGTACAGGAAGGAAATTAAACTTTAAAAGCATTCTCTCGTAGCTTAATACTGGACCGGTTTCGTTCGTCCATTTTCATTTTAGCGTACTCTTATTTTTACTAGTTCTTTCTAGGGTGTAATATATATACAGTATATATATATATATGTATACAGTATGTATATATGCTTAGATTATAATGGCAATGATGCAAGACTTTTGATTTTATTTTTCTTACCCATCCTCATTAACTTTTGCCTCTTCCTTTTTCCTATTTTTCTCGCCTTTCTCCACTATTTGCTTCCATTACACTTTTCTACTATTATACGTATTTTTCTTATATTACATACATTTTTTTTTTTTTTTTTATCTTTCCTTTTCTTTCTCATTTCCTCTTCCTCTTCCAGTCAAACCTTCCGTTCACGTTTCGACGCCCTGATGTAAACAGAAAGTATATGATAGCCATTCTCTCTCTATCTTTCGCGACAACCGGTACGTAACTTCATCACTGCACATATTTCCCTCGTCCTGCAAGTTGTTTATGGAATGTTGAAAACGTGCAATAAAATCAAACTTCCTCTCGGTGAAGATCGCGTCGTCCCAACACGAAGCATAAGAAGCTGAGAAAATATCTTTAGGAGATTCCAGACAAACATTTTTATTTTGTGGGTTGGCTACACGAGGAGAAGGGGAGGAAAGAAAATTGAAGTGAGATACAAGGAACGAAAGAGGGATTATATATATATATATATATATATATATATATATATATATATATATATATATACATATATATATACATTAATATATACATTAATATATAACATATATATATACACACACACAGGAAAGAAAATTACAAGAGATACAAGGAACAAAAGAGGGAATATATATATATATATATATATATATATATATATATATATATATATATATATATATATATATATATATATATATATACATATATATATATATATACATATATATATATATAATGACGAAAATATTGAGAGAGGCCTACGTCCTGCAGTGGATTGATACAGACTGCTGCTGATATATATATATATATATATATATATTGTGTGTGTAGACAATTATTATCGGTTTATTTTAGTTTAATAACAATAGGATGCTAAAACCCCGATACATATGCTACAATAAACCTATATAGAAAAGTTATTATGATAAAGCTATCAAGTAGCAATTCATCTAAAATCGATGAATATACATTACTAAATTATACTGAAATCCAACATAATTTCCCAACGTCAAAATAGGCCTAAGGAGTTTAATAGATCTCCAGCAGAGAATGGGGGGGGGGGAGGCCTATCTCAGAAACGATGCCTAAGTTCCATTATGAACCCCAACGGGCGGCCCGGAGGTCATGATAAGCCGAGGACCGAAATAAGACGTGTAAACGATGAAGAACCTAGCCCGTAGCATCCAAGTATATAAGGTCACTTTTCTCGTAGAGTAAATGAGGAGACTAATCAACTCTTATGAAAGGTGCCTTAATTGGTCTTCCGGAGAGTACAGGAGACTTAATTAGCCTTCGACAAGAACAAAAGGAACTCCTAAGGTGAGCGGGGACTGGATTTGTTCAAAGGAGCAAGAGGGGCGCTGGATAAGTGTCTAGGAGGAACAAGACTGTTGCATCAAGTGATGTGGGGGGGGGGAGGGAGAAGGACTATCTGTGTGTGTATGGGGGGGGGGGGGTCCAAGGGGGGAGAACAAGAAGGGGAAGCGGGAAAAGGAGGTCCCGTTACAGAGCAAAATGAGACCTGATTTGCTCTAATCTGAAATTCTAATGCTTCCCACACACTTCCCCCTATCCTTCTTTCCTTGCCAGAATTTGGTGTGGTAGAGGTGGAGCTCCCCGGCCATGGCTGACTGGCTGGCTGGAGTGATGGATGACGCGAGGAGCAGTGAGGGGATGCGAGGAAATTGT
>BOPN01000296.1:187500-190000 GCA_017312705.2 Penaeus japonicus | reverse complement strand
ATATAAAGACAGTGACGGAGCTGCGCGGGGGGGGGGGGGAGTGTCCTCCCCCCCATTTCAGGGTGGTACCCTCCCGGGTGCTTCCCCTAATGACAGACCCCTGATTACACAAGCATAAAGAAACGATTCATACGTAAAGGAATGCTAGAAGTTTATACAGATCTTTGTTGCAATATTGCCAACAAGATGAGGGATTACAATGTTAAATATCTTTAAGTAATGATATATAGAAAAATAACAAAATCCTTATCCTCTCAAACTTGTATTGCTCTTTTTAATCCATTCAATTTAGCTCTTATATTTTTCTTTCTAAAATAAGTGTCCGAGGTATAGCTGGAAAAACACCCAAGGTTGTCGTTACGAATGACCATCAAGAGGACAAGAATGCAGTCTTTATCAGATAAATTTGGAACACGGGAGAAAGAGTGCAAAGGAACAGAGGAATTCTCCCTTCCCCTCCTTTGTCTCTCTCTACGCATCCTCTCTGAAATGTACAAGCGAACTGAAAGAGCAAATAAATAAATAAAATGTCCTCCAGCGCCTCCCGTTGGCACTCTCTTCCCTAATGGCCCCTCCGAGCACGGCACAGGGAGTGGGTAAGGGCTGGGGCGGTCTTTAATCTTTCTGCGACTCAGAAAACGCTGAGTCTTGAGTTCCATCCTCATGACTGACTCTTGACTCACGAGCTAAAAGGCATTGCTAGCGACATTTCAAAACTGAACTTAGATGTTCTTAGAAAAAATGTATTAATATCTCTGCAGCTGAAAATATAAATTTGCTGACGGTTAGGGATTTGCAACGTGAAGAAATGAAAAGAAAAATGTGGTCGAATGTGTGTAATGAGAGACGAGTTGCCCGCGCGCTCATGCGCAAGCACGTTTCATTTCTTTCATCTTAAACTCAGAGGCACATATAAGCTTGGTCATTCCTAGTGAGACACTGCACTGAATTTCGCACTGAGTAACATGTAAGAAGTCTTAATGCCTCACTCTTCCTGCAGCTCTACTTAAAAGCCTTCATCCCCTTCCCCCCCCTCCTAAGTGCCACAAGACGACCTTGGCACTGCCTCGCTCTCCGCTGTGGAGTCATTAAGCTCGTGGCTGGAAAGACAATGGCGTCCAAACATACGAGCCGAACTTACTAGCAAGACACAGAACGAGCAAGGCTTTACATCGCTTAAAGTAATATAACATTAAACAAAGAAGATAATAAAAGTGATTCTCCTTTCTGTCTGGCTTCTTTTTACCCCCCCCCCTCCTCCCTTCCGTTCATCTATTTTTCTCAACCTGGATTTTTCTCTCTCCATTGCGAAGTTATTGCAACGACCTGGTGTTTCAGCTTTAACCGTGCAAGGGCGCAGTAACCTTCAGCAGGCTCTGTATTCGTTACAGTACGAGTGAAAACAGATCAGAGTACCTTCCGGCACGCAGGAGTCACGTTCATTAAGCTTCAAAACCGCGGCTGACTGATTCCGCCAAATCATGGGACTGCCAAGTTTGTCGTTGAGAATTTATCCGACAGAGGTCTCTCCTGCGTCTCTTGTATTTGTTTTCGTCAGAGTTTCATTGACGGTCGCTCCTGTCAGAAATGAAGTTCGAGGAATAGCAGAACGTGGTGAACAAGCGTGGAATCCGAAAGCCCTCTGCGCATATCCGGACAGTCCTTGGTCAGCCGCGAAGATCTTGGAGATTGAGCAATGTCCAACTTAATCGCTTTAATCATTGTGATTCAGATATTCACGTCCCTTGCCATTGCATAGATGACTGCGCAGCTTCATTCGGATTTGCATGGATGCTCGGCCGCCCCTCTATCTGAAAATAATGTACAAAAATCCTCTAAAATCGGTAGTCCCTTTGGAAACTCCCGTTTCATTATTACCTTTCCCCTAACTTGTACACTGATCGTCCTCAGAACCTGTAAAAGGAAGAAGAAAAGAGAAAAATTCAAACCCAATCTCCACAAATGAACTTTAATTTACTGCAAGATTATGAACAAAGTTTTCGATATTTTCAAAGCTTTGCTACGAAGAATCGGAGGAAGTTTTCGGCGTTCGCCCGATTTTTCTCTTCGGATTTTGTGGAATTTCGTCGAGAGTTTGCTACCCTGCCTTTCATCAAGATTATTTCCGGGTACTATCCTTTTGTTATGATAAGAGAAGACGATAACGAATCGAAACTATTTTTTTTTCTTTCTTTTTTACCCGACCAGGCAGAAATCGCCACATCTTGTACACAGGACGATAATTAGGAAAACCCGTATGGAACAATAAAAAAAAAACGATAATGACAATAAAATAAAAACATGATAATGATATAAAAAAAAGTTGTGTTTGAGAAATCTTATCTCGCCTCTCATTTCTCGACCAATTCTCCAGCTGTCGGGAAACTCGAGAATACTCATCAGAATTCATGAGGCTTCTCGCTGCACATGATGTCTGATCCTTTCGCGTGAAGCTTGGGAATCGAAGGTACATTCTTGGCATAGCTATTGAGGAGTGAAA